>JZLH01S0007035.1:33993-44500 GCA_001188425.1 Eucidaris tribuloides | reverse complement strand
ATTTCGTTTTAATAGCGGTTAGCACCTCAAAAACTTTCCATAATAATAATCTAAAAGACGAACCAAAAAGTATGTCGCAGTCAAAGCGTAAACTGCGGCAAGGTCATTGAAAGTTCAATGACCTCTAAATTTACATTATTTTCCCCTTAATAGTTGCTTTTCCTATTAATAAATCTTATAACAGATCATAAGTTTTTATCAAGCATCAATGGACCGCAAAATGAAAGATATGCCCTAATATCCTCTAATGGTATCCATTTGTAAGCAATTTGCGAAATTTTAAACACTCATTTTGGTCAAACGCGCCAATTTTAACATTTTTTCAGTTTATACATGTAGTACAAATTGGCATGAAATTCAAGGAAAAAAATATACAACACTTTTGAGTTTGCATACGATATCAACGCTCCAAGACCTTTCCACGCAATATACACTAAAAGTGACAAAAAAGTCATGTCAGCAGGTCAAGTCCATCCTTCCAACAAAGTCACTGAAAGGTTTAATGACCGCTAAAATCCTATAATTTCCCTAACTATTGATTATTTTCCTACGATATACATCTAAAGATACTTGGTTTTCACATTATGCGTCAAATGGAAATGTAATTTGTAATAGTCCTGTCGCAAAATTGAATATCTCATTGCGAGTAAATTTGAAACATTTAAGGCCCTTCATTCTTGGGGCCAAAACTAATCAAATGTTCACATTTTTCCGGATTTTGGTAAGCAAATTGGCCTCGAAATTTTAAGTTAACATTTTCTAAAACGATTTGGTTGAAAGCGATTTCACAGCCTCAGACCCTCGTTACCCAACAATATATACTACAAAGATGACCAAAAAAAGATGTCAGCAGGATCTTGCACCTTAAATACTAAAGAGAAGGAAATTCATCTAGAAGTCTTTCCATGACCAAAACATTCACACACTGGTAACAAGTTTTTATAATAAATAATAATTACACTAACACAAATAAAATGGCAAACAAATATTGTACCCATTGCAGTCCCTGGATACACATGATTTATTTTAATCAACAAAGTGTTATGTCATGATAACATAACAACATTCCTGGGTTGAAAACAAATTTCATAACAAGCACAAAGGTCTGATCCAGTTCGAAATCCGTTTTATTAACTTATTAGTTTTATTTTAGGCCAATTTGTACAAAAATCCGAAAAAAATTGAAAATTTTTGAGTTTTTAGCCCAAAATGAGGACTTTAACATAATTAAATCTCATCGCAATGGGTATCGTTGGATAGATATTTTTAATATCTTTTATTAGACACCACTGACGTAAAAATTTGAATATCTGTTCAGGAAATATATGCAGAAAACTGGATACATAGGAATTGGGGGTCAAATTAGAGGTCATTGACCTCTGACGTCACGTTCCACCACTCACGACACTCAAGAAATCACTTTTCAAATGTGTCAAGGGATGTTTTACCCAAATATCATAACAAGACACCTGGTCATTTTTGTCAAATAAATTATTGGTATCTCTCGGACTATTGGTATCATTATCATCCTACATGCAGATTTTCATTTTTTAATCTGGCAGAAAACAACTTGAAATTTGATATTCCTCAAAGATTTTTGAACCCAAAGTCTTCTGAAGCCACTGGAGACTGATCTAATTCTGCACAGCTTCAAAAATGAGGGACGTCACCTTGCTGAAAACATAGGTACTTCTTGGTATCATTATCATCCTATACTTACGCAGATATTCATTTTTTTTTTTTTTTGCAAACTGTGACCAACTACCCATCATTTTTGCAACTGGTCAATTTTGCATTTATCTACACCATCCAAAACCCCATGAGAACAGGTACAATAGTCTGATTAATGACAAATATTACAAAATATGATTTATTTTATGTTTAAGAGAGTAAATCCAGCACATTGATGTTTTTCACAACTTTTTTTGTGTCCCATGAGAATTAGCTCTAAAGTTTTTGCCACGAGAATTTAATATCCCAGCGGAATGCTCCTAAGATATCAATTACAGAATATGTACATTATGAAGGGGTCAGACGTACATTCTGCAAACTGCAAACTATTTGAACACTGTACGTCCAACCCCCTTTGAAGAGCAGTAACACAAAACATACAAATTATAAATTGGTGAATCTTTTGGTACATGTTTGGTTAGTTGTCTTTGAAACAAATGAGTCTGTTGCAGGTTAAGGGTTATGCTTGACTAAAGTTGAGACCTATCCAGACAGTATACGTCTGACCCCCATATTGATTTTTGTTAGTATTCAAGCTATAAGTAATGTTTGACCTATAAAATGGCTAATCTACCTTGGAATTTGACAATTTTGTGCAGAAAGCTTCTTTATGAATTAATTAATTTGTTTTCATTACAAAAAGTGGCAAAGAGAAAATTTTCCTATGTTTTTCTTTGTTTATTGAATTTCTATGTATTTCTTTGTTTTTTTTGTAATTTTGTTTTTTATTGGGTTATTTAAAAGAAAATTATTACAAGTCACTATCCATAACATTATTCATGATGATGATAATGATGATAAACCATGATTCATGGTGATGATAATGATGATAAACCATAATGATGGTGATGATGATAATGATGATAAACCATGATGATGATAATGATAATGATGATAAACCATGATTCATGATGATGATAATGATGATAAACCATGATGATGGTGATGATGATAATGATGATAAACCATGATTCATGATGATGATAAACCATGATTCCTGATGATGATTATGATGACAAACCATGATGATGGTGATGATGATAATGATGATAAACCATGATTCATGATGATGATAATGATGATAACCCATGATGATGGTGATGATGATAATGATAAACCATGATGATGATAATGATGATGATGATGATGATGGTGATAAACCATGATGATGATGACTATGATGATAAACCATGATGATGATGATAATGATAAACCATGATGACGATAATGATGATGATGAATATGGGGATGAATTTTGCTGTTCGCACTCACCTTTGTTATCTGTTCAGCTATCAGGCACCCTCCAACTTTCTTGTCATTTGTTATGAACAGGTATGTCTGTCGAAGAATTCATATGGTAAAGTCGATAAATAGATGTTTAATAAATTTGATAAAATATTTATCTGGAGATTAGGGTTGCAAAAGGTTGGAAACTTTCCATGGAAAGTTTCGGGAATTTTCACGGGGCTGGGAATTTGGGGAATTTTCATTTTTATTGTACTAAATGGACAATCATTTTATTTTTGGAAAATTTCATCAGTACTCTGTTGTATAGATGGATTCCAATCAGTAAAAGTAAAAATAATCATACACTTATGAATTTTGGCTGAAAAAACAATTTGCAGTGAAATTACATATGATTTCACGTTTTTGAGCTATTTTTGGCGTGACATGCAAGTACGAAATGTTGGGTAACTTTGGAACCCCGCACCCGGACATCGCAAACTAGGTCTCAAAAGAAAAAAGTCATTGAATGTCGCCGCAACTGCCTCGTGCGTTACAGACCGCACGAAATGTCTAGGGTAGAATCCATGACCCCCCCCCCCCCCGCCTTTTTTAGGCTGTGTTTTCTATTTGCACATAAAGACGTTTTTGCACAGATTTGATCAATGAAAGATATGCATACCTGTACATAAAAATACAATGTTCCAAATTTGGAGATTCAGTAAATTTTTTAAATATAAAAGACAAATCATTTGAAATTGGGCCTTTTCACAAGTTGTATTTTGTAACAGCAGTCTAGATTTCAGACACTGGGTGTAGCTTTCTTTCCCCCACTGATTTTGAATTTGGTAGAGTCCATCCTTTAAAGACATTCGTCCAACTGTATTACACTGCTGTGAATATTTAACCTTTAAAGTAATGTGCTGAAGTCGCAGATCTGCACCACATAATACACAAAAGTCCATAGACGTTTGAATCCTCTGGCACGTTCAGAGTTAATAAGCAGGTATTCAAGTTTCACTTCATGATAAACATATCAGGTCTTGCAGTCAGACAAGTTTAATCGTTAATGGCTGTGTTAAATTCAAATTTAGTGAGCAACGTTACATTGCTGCATTCTGTTTGAATCTTATTTAACTTTTTATTCTCAAGGCTTTTGAGAGAGGTGAAGATTTATGTAAATCTTTACAGTATAAATGATTTTAGCTTATTTACACAATAAGTTTATTTCAGGGGTGAGCAAATTATATAGTCAAGCACAGATAGTCAAAAATCCAACGAAAGTACATTCCGCTATAAAGGTGTATCAGTAGGGTTAACCGACCAGCCACCGACCTTTAAAAGTATAACCGGTTATGAATCTGTCATTGCCATTATTCAAAGTGTGCGTACAAAGTTCATGAGTTCATCTCACTCAGCTCTCAAGTGCAGATGGTATCATGGAAGGTCATTAGGAATTACTGGGGAAGAAAGTCTGACCTCCATCCAGTGATTGGAATGCGAGGAATGCAGTAGGTCAGTCTGGGGGTAAGGTTTGATGTTGAGTCTCATCAATTTAGAGAAAAAGGAACATACATATTTGTAAGTGTTTTTTCCCTTGTGAACAATAGTTCTTTGTCAATACATAAGGTAAACAATAGCTCTTTGTTAATACATAAGGTAAACAATAGCTCTTTGTTAATACATAAGGTAGTCTAGCAAGTACATGCTCACAGGATTGTCACCGCATTCACATCAGGTCCCGTTTATCGGGGAAAGTCCCGATAAGTGGAACTTTCCCCGTGAAATCTGTAATGTGAATGCTTCACAGGACTTCTCCCTCTGCCCCCACGAAATACGTTGGGTTCGGGACCTCACATCAGGTCTTGTTTATCGGAGAAAGTCCCGATAAGTGGAACTTTCCCCGTCAAATCTGTAATGTGAACGCTTCACAGGACTTCTCCCCCACGACCTTGGGCAAATGATTGATGTCGCACAGCTGTTTTCGTCATAAATGCACATGCGTGAAATCTTGTAGCACGGTGACCTAACGCACAGCCAAAATCAATCCAACCGTGATTTGTCCCCATGTAGCGGGGACACTCGAATGTAATGTGAATGGTCGGTCGTAAAAAAGATAAGGCATCGCAAACTGCCCCCGATAAGCGGGACTCAGATGTGAATGCGGGGTGTAACTGTTCATTTGTCAATGGGGATTTTCCAAACATCAACAGCGAATACAAATATTATGATATGCAATTTGTTGTTTTTAGTTCTTGAAACCACCAGGATAGCAAAATAACCTAATACAACACTATTCCACTACATACCTTACAGAGCTCCTTACAGGCCAGGGGATTTCCCTGCAGAAAGCCAAGCTCATGATCCACCAGTTCACGAACCTCATCAACCTGTAAATGATTATGATAATGATGATTATGATATTGGTGATTACAACAACAACAACAACAACAACAACAACAACAACAACAACAACAACAACAACAACAACAACAACAACAACAACAACAACAACAACAACAATAATAATAATAATAATAATAATAATAATAATAATAATAATAATAATAATAATAATACTAATAATAATGATAATACTGAATTCTACCATATTCACTATCCATTTCAATAAAACATGCATTTCCATAGTCTATGGAAATGCATATTATATTGAAATTAAATAATTTCCAACAGGTAAATCAAAGAAAAAGCACAGACAAAAAGTAAACAAGTAAATAAAGATTTAGTCAAAGCAAAAATAGCAGCTAATTACACAAGACAACTCTTCTCACAGAACTATTATTTTTACTTGCACCTATACATATTTTGTTTTATATCCGTCATTGTAAGATTGTTAAATTCTGGCTCCTCAATTGCACATCACGTGATTGATGATATTCCAACTATGCTTGGAATAGAACTTGACAGCCGTAGGTAGTACTTTGAAAGCCGTAGGTAGTTCTTCAAACCGTAGGTAGCACTTCTGGATATGTGTACGTACAAACAAATGTACCGTACGCAATTTTTTTTTCATGCGCGTGAGACATTTTACGTGCTACGTCTGTATGGAGGTATAGCAAGATTTAAGATTAAAACCAGGTTAAGTTTGTAGAGTTTGAGTTAAAGATTACAGTTACAATAACAATAAGGAGTAAATTAGTGGTTTATAGGTTTATGAAATTGGTACTCTGACTAACTAGAGTATACGGTAATAGAATTTAGTTCCCTATCCTTACTGGAAATAAAAATGTCGAGCAGCTGCATTTATTGTAAACGCGGGTGTAAACGTAACAAGAGAACCGGTAATGGAAGTGAATTCCTATTTCTTTTTTTCTGACGTACTTTTTGCAGTTTACCTGTTCGATGACGGATATAAAACAAATACATGTATGTTCTGGACTGAGAGTCTCTTTTTGAAACTATGACGCCCTCGGTTACGTGGACTGTTAACTATAGTACAGTCCGCGTAACCTCGGGCTCCTCATAGTTTCAACTAGAGACTCTCGCATCAGTACATATTTGTATATTATACACTTTTCGTGAGAAATTTGACTGCCAGGCACACACACACACACCACAGTGCATCATCCAGAATTGAAGTTGCACTTCTTTGGAAGAAGAAAAAAACCTGATAAGACTAACCTTCTTTTCAGCGTATCTTGGTGCATCATGGGTAACGACGATGATTCTTCCATCATGGAACTCCTCCAAGACATCCTCCTGTTTCCAGCCCTGTAGAGGGCGACATTCAATACAATCAAACACTGATTATGGATGCACATACAAACACGGGGTTTGACTAAAGATATTTGGTTAACACTTTGTAAGCTAGAGCCCAAAGTTATCGTTTTACAAATGCCAAAATTGTTTTTCCCCGCACAGTAATTTTGCAATTTTCCAACTTAAAAAAAAAAAAAATAAACTAGAAAAGTTCGACTGTGCGCAATCGATGGGTATGCCTCCGCCCAGTGCGCCCACTATGTAGGAGCTAACAACCTAATTATATCAACACTTAGCACTCCTAACTCTAGTTATAGGTTTGACACAAAGTTCATTGACCTTTGACCCTGACCATTGACTCCAGTGACTCTACCAAAATATTTGTCTTTTGGTTTTGAACCTAACCACCAAATTACAACAGTGAACACTCCTTACTGAACTTATAGGCAGAAAATGGAATTTTCAGAAAAAGTTCATTGACCTTTGACCCTTGACCTTTGACCCCTGGGACTCAACCAAAATATTTGTCTATTGGTTTTGAATCTAACCACCAAACTACATCAACATTGAGCACTCCTAATTGAAGTTATAGGCCGAAAACGAGATTTGGGACAAAGGTCATTGACCTTTGACCCTTAACCTTTGACCCCCGTGACTCTACCAAAATATTTGTCTTTTGTTTCTTAACCTAACCACCAAATTATATCAACAGTGAGCACTCCTAACTGGAGTTATAGGCAGAAAATGGCATTTTAGGACGAAGTTCATTGACCTTTGACCTTTGACCTTTGACCCTTGATGGATTTGTCCCAAAATCTAGTCAATTCATCCTTGCATAGTGGTCTACCCTTAGTCCAAGGATCATCAAAATCCCTCCAGCGGTACTTCAGTAATCTTGTTCACAAGAAAGTGTGGACGCACGGACGTACGGACCCACAGACGTACGGACGGACAACCCGAAAACATAATGCCTCCGGCTCCCTTACGGGGCGGAGGCATAAAAATCACAAATAATGTCAAGCTTACTAGGCCCATGGGGGTTTTGATTCGGGTTTTGGGGACATATTTACAGGTTTTGGCTTTATTAGGCATCTTTTTGGTAAGTTCATTTAGTTTTATTCTCTAAATATTTGTTAATTTCATTTGGGGGGAATTTTTAAGCATGATTTTTTTTCATTTCCCCCCCCCCCCAAAATGACATTTTCTGCGTTATACCTCAAAATCCGCAACACAGAAAACTTTGGACCCTAGTGTAATCCCCATTCAAAACAATTGTCAAACTTTGATATTTGACCTGCATGATACTTTATGATTGTGTTTGAATGGATAAATAAACACCATGAAATACAAAACTGAAAGTTTCATATGCTATCACAAATAATATATATCACTATCAGCACATCAAGTGATTTCCGGCGGATAAAATTTGAAGTACAAATCACAAGAAGTACAAAGTAGGAGGAAAATACTAAAATGGTCACTCATTGATTTTTACTTTGTAAAAGCACATAATGATTGTTTTGAACTGCAATTTCTTTAGGACCTCATTGTTGACCTTATCAAATGGAAATATTGTTGTACAATGCTTTTAATGACAGCCCTTGTGATACACTGGAATTCCCTTTATTCCCTTATTTTGCAACCACCCATCATTCCCATTTGCTACCTATGTGGGGCCTGGTGGCCTCAATGTTAGAGCTCCTGTGAATTGTGTACTGACTGGGCATGTCCCCTGAATTGTCAGTGAATCGAGCAGCAAGAGGCTACCAGGCCTCACCCAGGTTGATCTGGGAATTGTGATGGTGATACAAGTCCTTTCTTAATATTGCATATTTTAAAAGCTTAAAAATTCTTACATGTAGATCATCTATAACAGGTAAGTAACAGGAAGAGAACTGTTGCTTAGCCAGCACCATGAGTTTTTTTATATAAGTTTTTACCTAGTGTTGTATCAGTAAGGTGATTTAATTGGAGACCAGACTTCAATTTCCGGCAGTTTAGAATAACTGAAAACAACAGATTGCCTGTCATATTTGTATTTGCTGTTGATGTTCGGATAATCCCCACTGACAAGTATAGCTACAATCCTGTGAGCATATACATGTACTTGCCAGAATATGTTCACAAGGGGAAAAAAACTCTTAAAAAGATGTATGTTCTCTCCAAATTGATCAGACTCACCATTGAACCTTGTCCCCTAGACTGACCTACTCCATTGCTTGCATTCCAGTTCACTGTATAGAGGTCAGACTTTCTCCCCCAGTAAGTCCTAATGACCCTCCATAATACAAACTGCACATAAGAGCTGAGTGAGATGAACTTATGAACTTTCTACACACAATTTCCAATAACCACAATGACAAGCTCATATTACTGGTTTTACTTTTGAAGGTCGGTGGCCGGTCGGATAATCGGATAACCGTACTGATACATTACACCTTTATTTTCACCATTATTATCATTATCAATACTATTTTGGACTTACAGGAAACTTGATGCTGCTGAGATATTTTTTGTGGAATCTCATGTGATCAGCTTCATCCTCTGGGTGAGCTGCGGTGTAGACCGTCCCACATGTATGGCACGTCACTGCCCCAAATCTCTTCTGGCCCAAGTCCTGCCAAATCAATGAGAGACATATATGACAAATGAAACATAAGGACCTTAAAATATATTGTCATAATATGCTGTTACCATGGCAATGCAGTTTCAGACAAATTTAAAATATCTTTGACCACAATGTACATTGAAGTCCCTGTAGGGCATCTACAGTGCACTCTCGTTACAAAGAAGTCCTTGGGACCCGTGAAATTTTCTTCTTTATAATGAAATTTCTTTCAAATATGAGGGTTCAAAAACAATAAAATACAAAGGAAATCAAAGATATGGGACCAGAGATTTTACTTCTTTATAATGAAATTTTCTCATATCAGTGTTCTTTATAATGAGAGTGCACTGTACTATCCAAGTTTGATTACAAATAGATTAATGGACGTAAAGTACGGACAGTGATTTTCCGTTAACTGGTAAATCAAAATGGAAAATCCGGTTTGGTTCTTCACTTTACATGTGAAAATTCATGGAATTCACCTTTGCAAAACTGAATTCATGTTTTCGCTGTGTACATTTTCTGTGACAAAACGGAATTTCCATTTTTAGATCAAGTTGAAATGGAATAACAGATTTTCAGAAACGGAAAATCACTGTCTCTAGGAAAGTTACCTACCTCAGTAAAACCTTGCAGACCTGTACATAAATGCATACATGTCCCAAGTTAAATGGAAATCTGATAAGTTATTGTTGACTTATTGCCGTAATGAGCCTAAATCAGACGTTAGACCCTGTAACCTTTGACCTTTCAACTCCCAAATCTAATCACTTTATTTTGGCATTACATATGTGACCCTAGTTTCATGAAAATCTGAATACTGGTTCTTGAGTTATCTTGGTAACTGAACTAAATGAATGGACAGACAGACAACCTGAAAACATGATGCCTCCGCAGAGACATACAAATATAATCTTATGAAAAAAAAAGAAAAATCAGAAATCTGCCACGATGTAAAACTTGCCAGTGTCATTTGTTCCAGGGAATCATTCTTGCCCTTCAGCGTCTTCAAGATAGGTGATCGTTTTCGTGGTGATGCAGTATTTCCCGTGAGGGTCTTCTTTCTTGACGGAGTGCTTCTCCCGGAAGGACTTGTAGGAGGGGTAAAGACTGGATAAAGCTTGACCCCTTGCCCCAAAGTTTTGGTTGTAGGTGCTGATTTGGAGAAATATGAAAAAAAAAGGCATTGTTTAAAGGCAGAGAATTTCATTTGCAACCTTCCCG
>JZLH01S0007035.1:19744-33943 GCA_001188425.1 Eucidaris tribuloides | reverse complement strand
CAGCACATCAAAACATATATCATGGCCCTATGCTATTTATTCATCATGGACATGTCTGTGAAATCTGAGGATCGTAATTACTTACAATTTGAAAAATGCAGCAAAGAGTAATGACCGTTTAGATCATTGTAGGTCCATGGTTAGACTTCATGTGAAATTCACTGAATTACCGTCAGAACAGTAGTATTATTTCACTAATCTTGTATCAGTCTATGACTGATAATCTGCATGAGACTTAACCCTAAAAAGACTGGGCTTTTTTGGAAGCTGGAAATACTGGGAGGGGGGGGAGGCCTTTTGGGCCTCCCCCCCTAAGATCTCGGCTGTTGGTCGTCCGATCGCAACCAAATTTGGCACACACGTCCTTTGTCATGTCCTACAAAACATAGGGCCATGTGTTTTGAACTGGTAGTCTCATAGGGTGGAGCCATGACACTTGCGCGAGTTTTTAGATGTTCTTGTTCAATTTTTGTTACAATTTTGATACCCAATATAAACAAAATACATATCAAATTAAAGCTCTTGATGAGATCTTTAAGATGACACCTTAAGTTTGCACAAAGCATATAAACTTCTGAACTTATGACCACTTAAGTGAAAAAAATGACAGGGTGGAGCTGAGGATCGCACGCGGAGGAGCGCACGCGGTAAATTTCAAATAGGAATAACAAATCTACCAATAACTTGTGGTGACTGTCCCAAATCAAGTAATACAAGCCTTATTTGAAGTTTATTGGATCTTTAGCATTGATTATCATGAAAATAACTGTGTACAATTCAGTACTTGGGGGCTTGAAGCCAAAAATGTTGGACATTAAAATGGGAAATAGACTGTGGTCTGAACAGTGAAATATGATGCGATGAAATTTATGATGTTGTATTCTGTTTTGTTGATGTAGATATGATAATACCCACTTTTTTATTTAAAGATATATTTTTTACTTATCACTCGTGACATGACAATTCAGTTATTTAAAAATGCAAAGGTGGAGTTGATTTTTAAAAGAAACAATTATATCATTACCTTTGAAAATTTGAACAAATTTGTACATTTTTATATAGAAACAATAATGTTTTGCGCAATGAAAATCTATAGCAGTAGCATAGTAAAAGTATACATTTGGAAGCTCTAGCTCCTGTAGAGTTCAAATAATATGTCCTTTTTTGATGTGGGTTAAGTGGAAACAAAAATTTCACTGATAATTTGAGAATTTTAATGCATGGAAAAATTCACTCTGTTGTTTGTTTCCCTTTAACCATTAACCCCACAATGAAAAATGGCATTTTTGAATCATTTGTAAATTTCCAATTAGAATATGTATACTTTGCCTATGTTAGCATGCATAAATATTGAAATAATTAATTTCAAATGACAATCGGTGCATTTCTCAGAATTGAAAAAGTGACTTTTTGATGTCACGCGAAAATCTACCAGTTCAAAACACATGGTCACAGTCGAAATACTGATATTCATTGTATTTTTTAATATATTCATAATTAATTATGCAAATATGCAAAATTTTATCAAAAAATTGATTTTTTTTTTTTAAATTTTGGTACCTATTGTGGTCCATAAATTCCTGTTTCAAGGTTTTCAGCTGTAAGAAGAGGTTGTTTATCATGGAATTGTGTTGTTTCATACTTGAATTATTAGATATGCTTATGCAAATTAGTAAAAAATGTAGTAAGAAAACAATGTCTATAACATTTATTCAAATACCATACACTTTACACACAAATGAATACAAATTTAGATTTCTTACGTGACATGTGATACGAAAATGTTACGTAACTCCGCAACCGTGGCATGCGGGTATACAAATTTGGTATCAAAAGTTGCGCAAAACTCAAGAGAAAAAAGTCATGAAATGGCGGCGCGAACGCTTTATGCACAAAAAAGTTATCGTGGTTTATATATGGGGGGGGGGCCTTTTAGGCCACCCCCAGTCTTTTTAGGGTTAAGTATAAAATTTGTCATGTTCATGCATGTGGTACAAATTTGTACACTGTATTAAAATAAACGTCACATCTCATACATGATGAGCATACACTGTAAGGGTCTGAAAGAAGAGTAGTACTCAAGCAGAATTTTTGCACATACGTGACAATCATTCAAATCAAAATCTAACGTTACTATAATTCAACTAAACTTGAGTTTCTAGCTCCTATACTCTGTCAAAGGTTCTTAGATGGTATTTTCTTCTATACCACTTTACTGTATCAACACAATGTTGATTTTAGGCGTGCAATAGAGACGCTTGGCCTTCGTCGGAGAATTTTCCCCTGACATAAATTTGGATTCAGTAAATGCAAAATAGTTGGAGGAAGTCAGCAGTGAAACTGTGAAAGTTTGAACAAATGTGGTTGATACATTCTAGGGTTACGATTTCTCAGAATTTGATCAAATCCCCCATGGGACACGCCCTTTTGTAAATTGTACTACAGCTGGGATGTTGCATTACAACTGTTCCAGTTTAAAAAAAAAAACTATTTTCAAGATTTGTTAGGAGAGTAAATTCTGTGAAGTATATATTTTGAAACAATAGATATTCACAAACGCACAGAAAACGTGCATCTTTCCCATTTCACTCAAAAATCCTAGACAAAATCTTGAATTTGTATGAAAATATTCAATGTACACTTATCATTTTATGAGTGTCTCGAGTGATTCAGTGAAAACTCTCTCTGTATTTCTATCTCCCAATATAAAATTGAAAGAACAAATTGTATCACCATCATATTTTTTATGTTATTGACACGTATTTGAAATGTACAATTTTCAGCGCAAATTTGCACCAGGGACAAACAAACCTTTTGGAGATTCAGACCCCGTGGATTCGGGCGTCAAAACACTTGGAATGTCAACTTTGGCCTTTGACCTTTGACCCTCTTCAGTCTTCTTCTGATGTGGGCTGTTCGCCTCGGGCTCCTGATGCCATAGCCACTCCTCCATCTTGGGCCGAGACTTCTGGGAAGACAGTGGAGTTGAAGATCTGCAAACAAACAAACAATGGATATCTTCCTCAGTGTTAATACAATAATAAAACAGGGAAAAAAAATAAATTTGTCATTTGCGGGGCTACTTTTTTTGTTTCAGTGCATTTCAGATACCCCTTTGTATGGAACCCTTTACAATTTACAAGAGCTCTTTTTCAAATTTTGGGGACTCTGTTGCTATTTCGGGGGTGAAATCGCCCACGCCCCCATGTATTGTTTTCCTACAATAAAAATCAATCAGCTGCAATGGGCGACATTGCACTAGTACTGAAATATGAAATATATATTAACAATATCTGAGCCGAACTATGATTTCCATGATAAATTGTAAAAGTGCTAAATTGCAAACCAGCATTGTGGATTTTATCTTTTTACATAAACAAAATAAAACCTTTTGGATTTGAATCAATCTTAATGACTTTTATTTTTCAATCCACATCCAAACATTGCCCGCCACATTAGGGAGTAAAGGAGTTGATTTGATAGATTGTGAATCAATTCATCCATCAGTTTAAACACTTTTATATTTTCTAAACTAAAACGGGAAACAATCAAATGTTTGACTTTCTAGGTTCTCCATTATTTTTGACGCATGACCGATTTCTTATGTATTTCTTTAAAAAAAGTATATCAGTAACTTAAATAATTTGATCTAAATCTGCTAATAGTGCTGGGCGATATTTTGATAATATCGAAATTACTTGATGTTGAAAAAATATTGAATACTAGATAATGATCTCATGATTATTTCAAAATTTCGCTGGAGGCACGATATGGCCCAAAATATCATCAATTATGAAAACCTAATGGGGTAAATGTATGCACTGCAGTGCTAGGGACCAAGAAAACCTCATAGCTATGAATACTCTGCACATGAGTGCTATTGCCTGTAATCATATACAAGGAGGTGGGAATAAAAGAGAGACCTCCATGGCATGCTGTTCAGCTATCAAAACTTGTGGCATCAAGAACAGTAGTGCATTAAATGTATTTGTCAACAAATATCACAACTCTGTCAACACACTGCCCACCAAAAATGGTATTTATAAAAGATCTTCTCCATGAATCTCCCAATCTAGTTACAAGAGGCTCTACAGAAAGCAACATTGTTTTGACCACAATTTGATAACAGCCCTACAGTGTCCACTATCAATTTATGCCTGAAATAGATTGATCTTATTCATCACAAATTTGTTTCATCAACTTGAGTGATAATTGTGTTATCGATGATATTATACCCATGATAATCAGATCGGATCGTTTAAAAAATAAAATTCAAACTAATCAAATATCAAATATCACTAGCTCTAATCAGTAACTTAACCCTATATAAACTGGGGGGGGGGGTTCAATTTGACCCCCCCCTCGACGAATTTCGCGACCATGCCGCCGTGCAAAATTTTTTCACCGTGTCGCTCGCCGACTTTTTACTTTCAAGTCTTGCGCATCTTTTGAGACTATTTTCGCGAAAATTGAACATATCGTTACGAAATGCTGCGCGATTTACATGCATGTCAACCGCAAAAATTGCTCAAAAACGTGATCGTGTACAAATCATGGAAATTGTGTTTTCAGCAGAAATCATAAATGTATGATTATTTTGCTTTACTGTTGAAATGAATTAATTTTATGCTGTTTACGATTGCAAAAGTGTCCCCAACAAATTCATCAAAAAAACAATAGAAAACAAAGGCGAAAAACAAAGAAATACATAAGAAATCACAAAAAATGAAATACATAAGAAATTAATTCCAATTGGCAATGTTTTGTAGATAATTGTAGAAGTGTCAATGAATATTTTCACAAAAATAGCATTCACTAGCTGTAATAAGAGTTATAGGCGAAAACAAAAATTTCATACACTTATTTGCATAATTAATAACTAAAAAATAGAAAAAATAATTTTTTGGCAATTTCACTATACATCGTGTAGTTTACACCGGCTCTATGCGCATGCAAATTTTCGCGCGATCGCGCGATGCGGCGGCCGAGATCTCCGGGGGGGGGGGGGGGGGGGGGGGGGGTCAAATTGACCCCCCCCCAGTAAAAACCTGGTCTGAAATAGCCCAGTTAAAATAGGGTTAAATCATTCAATAAAATCTGCTAACGCCTGTAGCAATACCATACTCACTCTCTCATCTGGCCCGTTGCTTGGTGATGCCATACTCTCCTCCTCTGTCTTCATCCTCCGTTTCCGTGGCGACTGCTTGAGGGATGCAGAGGCCTCTTCCAGATCATCATCAATCGCTAACAGGAGGTTTTGGACGATGTCCATCGTGTCCGACGGTTTCTTGGGCTCCTCTTCTTCAAACAGGACATTCAGAAGATCGTTGTTTTCGGTCTGATCGACGCTACCTTCATCAAAACTTTGCTCTAACAGAGTCCAATCATCATCACCATTGACCTTGCTTACGCCAAACTCCAAACCGCGGGCCGTTTTATCTGATGGCGCGCTTTTCTCCTCTTCTGCGGGCTCTACCTCAAGTTTCTTTGGAGCTGGTTTCTTTTCCTTCGAGTTCTCCAGCTTATTCTTATTTTCTTTTGGAAGATAGGTTGACTGCAAAAATTCAAATTCAAACATACATGTTATATTTACTTTTTAGAAAAAAATTTGAAGCTTTCAATGGCTGATGGATGATGTACTTTGATTTTTTAAATTGTTTTACACAAAAGAAACATGATGTTTCTGTTCCAATTCAATTAATTCATTTTAAATCAACACAAACATTTCCCCAAAAGAGGACAAAGGGGTTGATTTGATTCATATATGTTTTAATGAGAAATAGAAATAAATGGTTATGTTAACACAAATGAAACCTCATTTTCCAAACTAACATGGCAATATGTACACAGTTACATGTATACTACTTTGTCATATCCTCTCTCCTGACATCCACGAAAATTGAAAAGGAAATATTTTTTGCTTTCATATCTGAAATTTTATCCAATTGTTATATTTTTTTGGACAGGATATAATTAGAGCTACAGTGAAACGGATATCCGTTGGGTCAAAGTAAAAAATCGGATAGAATTTTTCGGATTCGGGTACCCGAAATAAAATTCAACATATGGGACTACACATTGTCAATACAAAAATAGTTGAAAATAAGACAAAAACTGCAGCTATTAGTGGCCAAAATACCACTTTTATTCGTAATATTTCCACTAAATGTACTCTTACCTCTGTACGCTTGATGTTAATTCCTTGAATTTAGCTGTTTACATTGCGATTTCTCTACTCTTGTTCCACTGTACTTCGTGCCTACACCTACAAACTGCCATTATGGATTTTGGAATGTGGAATTTTCTGGCAGGAACTATCCTCTACACTATCACTATCGCGATTGTTTACACAATTGCTATCGTGACCATCCAGAGTCAGCTCGTTATAACGTAGGTCTGTCAATTTCTTTGGGGAAAAGGTGGAGGGGAAAAATCATTAACAGAGAAAATACACATCGTGCATGGAAAGAGGGAATATTTCAAAAAGGATTTAGTTGTAAGTTAATCAACAAATAGTGCAATTATTGCCATTTTTTCCTGCATTTTGCCCCTCATCATAGTGGGGATTTTTGCACAGCCTTGAAGTCCCATGTATTGAAAAGTTGGTTATAATTTTTTTTCTCTGTCGACGGGTATCCCACCACCGTCCGCCGGGTCTGGATTTCAATGTCAGATACCCGGATATCATAATACCCGAAATATTGCAGGCTTAGATATAATAGAGCTAAAGGTTACAAAATTAGAGTCATACCTTCTGATTGGCAGTGCCAGATTTCTTGCCTTTCTTCTGTCCGCTCTTCAGATTCTGCATGTATAGCTGAATTCCTTTGGCAGCAGAAGCCTTCGATGCTGATTTCCGTGGCGACGTCCTTCTCTGAAACTGTTCCTTTGGCGTCACCTCCTTCGCTCTCTTCTCCTCGCTCATCACCACTTTAACCTCCCCATTCAACGTTGAGCTTTGACCCGACTGCCTGCTTGGTTCGATTTTGTGACGTGATACACCACTAACGGCTTTATCACTTCCTTTCAGCTTTTCTACCGAGGTCGCATTCTGACTCAATACGACCTTCACCTCCCCCTTTAATGTCGACCTTTGACCCGACTGCATGCTTCTAGCAGTTCTCACTTGAGGTGCACGCCTCTCTGCTACCTTCCCTTGCTTATCGTCAGTGACAGTTTTCTTATTAGGTACATTTAGCTTTTCTACTGGAGAAGACTCAGACTCATTCGTTGCTCCGGAGATGGAATTCGTACCCGATCGTTCTTTCTTGAGATCTTCAAACGATTTATTGAGAGTGCGGGGGTCGACCCCAGCATCTACCAGTCTGTCTCTTTCCTCTCTTCGTTCAAGTGGCGACTGGTACGCGTATTTCGGCGGCCCTTTGGAGTGGTAGAAAGACTTGGCCTTGAAGCTCGGCACTTCGTCGTCGTCCGAGACTGAGAGAGTCTCGCGCAGTCTCTTTTGCTTGATCCGCCGCGACGATGACGAGGAAAGCTTTTCATCTCGCGGACGCTTATTTCTTCTTGTTGGCGTGAGCGCACTAAATGAAATAAAATAATAGCACAATAGGCCAGGATGAAGATTTGTACAATGTAGACGTATTGTTATGTTCACATATTTCTGTAGTCACTAACATGAACTCAGCCAGCACAACTATTGGAAGTGATAAGCGACATTGAACCAACTCTGATAGTTAGAGCTGATGTTGCATCTTGAAACACAAGCTCGAGCAAGTGGAATTATCTTCAGCACTAAGATATGATCTCTCTAAATGCTGGGTCTGTTACTGTATGTAGCAGCTCTATCTAGATCATAAATAAGACTACAAGTCAACGTAAATGCATTTGGGATACCATTACAACAACCTAGTTGAAAATTTCTTCACATCACATTAAAACTGAGTTAAGTCTTGAAATATAGTTACCAGACAATGTGCTTCAGCTAGTTGTTACTGTAAAGTTTACCTGATTCAATGCATTAAACACATTATGAATGTATGGAGATCAGACTGCAACAACTGGAATTACATTTTTATCAATTGAACAGGCAAAGATATAGTATTCATTATTACAAAATTTCTGTTCTATTTTGCTTTTAATTAGTGGAACAGAAAATTGTTGACACAGTTTGGGAAGATTTTCACACAAGAAAAACTTGAATGAAAACAGATAAATTAAACTGATCGCCAACCGTTTCTGCTTCAACACTGTTGCAGATGGGGTTGTGTTAATCATTATGTTTAACTAGAGCTGTTCAACTGCATGTTAATCTAATTATTGTCACAATTTTTATTCGTATAGTACTGATTGAAGAGGTACTACAGTGAAACCTGTCTATAGTGGCCACCCAAGGGAGACAAAAAATGTGGCCTTTATAGACAGGTTCTTTAACACACAATTTTTCTTCTGGGGAATCACTTTTGTGGCCACTATAGACAGGTTGGCTGCTATAGAGAGGTGACCGCTAAGATAGGTTTGACTGTATCTATCATGCAAAACTGCACCAGTTAATTCCTGCAGTTAAAATCCACCAAAAAGTTTGTTACTTAATTAGTTGATTAGTTAGTTAGTTAGTTAGTTAGTTAGTTACATGTAGTTACCGTGTTAGTTGTTGGAGATGACAAATCTTGACACTTACTCTTCCTGTACTGCTGTCGTGTTGTTCCAGTTAGCAACAATGGCCAGTACCTTGGAGGGTGAGATCTGCTCTCCCCTGCCAATGACCTTTGACCTTGACTTTTTGGCTGATCTCGTCATCCCTAGCATTATTTCCACAATTCCTTACCTGTAGGGTGTAAGAAAACAAAAGGAGAACAATGTGAGTGAAACAGTTGTTATAAAGTACTATTTCATACGTACACATGACAAAACTATGTGATATATCTTACATGTAGGTCATTGCACATGTGCACGGTACTTCATTGAATCCCATTTTTCGTACAAAAAAAGGCCAAAAAAAGCCTGTCATGGATATACTTCAGTCAGACAGTGAATTGAAATCAGTAATTCAGGACTCGGGAACATTTTCATAGTTTTGATTTAATGTATATTGTCCGACGAGGTGTTATGACCTCAAATGGCAAGTAACGGCAGTTTTAGGGCTGGAATTTGTGGTGCAAGTTTTGTCCAAACTTGTGCATTTTAAGATGATATTTGGATAATCAGCAGGGGCACTGGTCCATAAACACAGATCGTCTTTGATAACCAGGATCATCCCCTTTCTTAAGGACTTCTTCACACACCAAAAAGTGGGAAAGTTCAGTCCCCTTGGGCTTGGAATTTCCGATGCAAAATGAGTGCGCTAGCTCCATGTTAACATATCAGGTTTCAAAACAGGTCAGTGGGTAAGATGACATAGACTGAAATCATGAAAAAATATGGTGAACTGGGGGTATCACATGACAGAGATTGAGAATCTATTTTTATCACTCTCAAGCCCCATAAAGGCTGTAACTGCCATTCAAGCCCCGCAGGGCAAAGTGAAAAAAAATCCTCATAAACGGACAATCTCAGTTTATGAGGACACAGTTCATGACAGTTTGAGGACATCAGGACAATCTTTGTTTTTAAGGACAATCCTTGTTTACACTTTACAGACCAGCGCCCGTACTCACGTACTGATTAAACTTAGTCTAGACTTAAAATGTGTGGAAAAAGTTGACTGCAAGTCGGTCATTTTGTTCATGTGCAAACATGACCAATGTGAATGGCTGAAAGACGTTAGTACCGTACTGGTAATTGTCACGACTCATTGTGCTCATTTTGACAGAATCACCGTGAGGCAACATTACATGCATGGGCATGGCGACAATACGGACGTTAGTCCACCCGTCTATCAGCTATGATGGGGTAGAATCTATCACACCTACGTACGTATGTGGTCCAGGATATGGACATGTGGATATGTGGTCCAGGATATGGAATCTAGTACAGGGCAAAAGCGGATCTAGCTCGGCAATCGCAGATGGACCGTCTCACTTCTTTATGCGGGACACCCCCGCCGGCCACGGCGTACGGCAGAAATCGCACCTGCACCCCGTTGTCGTGCTTGAACTAAAAGTCGACCGAAGGTTGTCCACGAAGATTTCACTGACAGGCAAGACCATCGTAAAGTAAGACGATGGTCTTCACTACGGGTCGCTCTCAAGCTTTATTTCCTGCCCTAATTTTAGCGACATGCGGAGTATAGTAGTACCGCCCTGCATGACTCCAAATTCATAAGGTTCAGAAGGACTTTATGTTAGATTACATTCGCCAGTGTCGGCAGTTGCGGAGGCAGAATTAATAAAACAATGTTTTCAAAATATTTTCTACTTCCACACTGTTCCAGAAAATGATCTAGAGTAACCCGCCCATGTTTTGACCGCCTTTTAAAGCACTTTCACAGTCCTAAAATAATTGATCTGTATTTCTGGGAATCAATTTGTATTTGTAATTAATCTTACCTTTATGTCATGTGTTTATGAACTAATAAAAGTATCATTTAGATCTATTCAAAATAATCCGTTTGTTATCGTCACTTTTCTTGCCATGATTCGACTGCCCCTTGCCATGATTCGACCACCCCCATGCCATAATTCGACCACCCCTTGCCATGATTTGACCACCTGTGCAAACCCTATCACGCGCGCGATGTGTGCTCGCTTCACGCCACGTGCGCGCACCGCATAGCTAGCGGCAAAACGGCATGCATGTGGACGGCCGCACCGGGCATGATCCCAGCGATCCACCGATGCGTGTGGTACACTGGGGGAGGTCGGATTACGGCTGACACTGCGCCGGCGGTGCCCGGAAGAGAATTCTGATTGCTGATTCATTGGTTGGGCGGCTTTTTTTCTCAACCTAGACTCTACTTGGGGCAGGGATCACGCAAGTATAGTGTCGATACGGTACGTAAAAAACCGCGTCAAATTTTGTTCGTTTTCCAAGTTTTAGTGGTGCGATTTCTTTGACCCTCTCTGCTTACATGTGCTAAGCATGGCACATTTCTAAAAAATTGCGGCGACATCGCAACATTCGCCCATATTCCATAAAATGTGACATTTTAAGGGCAAATTCGGGCAATGTTTGTGACATGTTTGATCAATTTGATGTGTTAACATGTGGCAAGTGTGTGCATACGATATACAGAGTTTTTATTTCACAATGCAAAAAAATATTTCGATTCCCGTGTCGTCGGATTTTGGCGGGTGGTCGAAAATTGGACGGTACAAGATCTAACATTAACAATGCTAACGTTATATATAAGAAAATGATTAGATCTACAACTGTTAGGCCTCGCATTTCCATGTTGAGGTCGATATTACAGAAGGTAACAATGACAGGAGAACGTGAGCAGCTGCTGCCAACTGCCCGGCCGGCCGGCCGGCCGTTCGATCGCGCGTCGGAACGGAAGGCGAAGGCCAGCCAGCCAGCGCCAGCAGAGCAGCGCAGAGACCGGCCGAGTCTGAGGCCGAGCCGCTAGCCGAGGGGGTTCACTTCAGTGTTGACTGTGTCGGCTAACAAAACTGTTTTCCTCTAAAACTGACTTTAAAATGACTATTCCAGTATCCAAATCAAGATTTACCATACTCTACCTTGAAAACAAATCCCTGCTACGCTTCAGATCTAAGGGCAATTTACCAAACGTCTGCAATCTTAATTTCAAATGTCGATTTCGTGGCGGGAATTACCTACTGAATGCGCGCGAGATGTTTAGTCAAATGTCAAAGGTCATTGTGACTGACCCAGTGAAGACATAAGGTGGCGCTACTACAGGACGGGAATTTTTGCAGGAGTAACCCACTGAACTCTGTAGAGTTCAGTCGAGTAACCTAGAAAAAAAGAACTTTTTTGCTTAGTACTGCAGTTGGCGAATTATATATTCAACCAAACATCAACAGCCCCCAAAACAAGCAAACGCATAAAAAATGTGTCTTCTTCTTTATGGGCATATGGTTGGCAAAACGCATTCTAGTTTGATTCACGATTGTAATGAATTACAACACACTACTTAAACAGACACAAAGCCCGGACAAGGCGGACATAATATAAAGTAAAGTTCCGGGTATCTAATTTCAGGAATTGATGAGTTTTGAGATACTTCAGGGCGTGATGTTATTTGAAACTATTATAATAATTTATTTTCAAGTTAGGTGGAGCAGATTATGATAACATACTGAAATAAATCCTTATTCCGGGAGTGTAGTTTTTAGTTTCTAATCCTTGGTCTCCTCGAGTAGTGTGTTCGCAAACAAAGACTGCTGGGTATCAAATTTTGTTTGATTATTTTGCGGTAACAAAATGACTTTAATGGTTAAAACGGACCTGCTATAGGCGTACGATCTTCAACAAAATCAGAGTAAACATAGACCATATAGGCCTACTGCCAAGATAAACACGCTCACAGACGTTTTTATCCCCTTTTCACCAAAGGTTGTTCCTATCAACATCAGAGCTTGCATGAGAGTGGCTTACCCGAAATAACGATATTTTGATATCATATTTTATCGCAAAATCAGCACAACAAAATATAAGACATAGTAATACATGCACTGGTAGAATTTCTTATAAGCATGATTTATTCGTTGTAAACAGCCGCCAAGGAAAAGCTCTCTAGCAGCGGATCCGAGGAAGAAAAACTAAATGAATTTCAACACGTATAGTAAAATGGGATTTGAGCCAATTTTGAAGTATAGGCGTATAATATTGTAATAATTTCAACATAATGTTCTTGATTATTTTGCAAACCCGCCAAGGGCTCATTTTACTACTACAATATGCCTACTACTAGTGACTACTACTACTACTACTACTACTACTACTACTACTACTTACTAACATACTACTGCTGCTGCTACTAATACTATAAACTACTTCTACTACTATATACTACTACTACTAACTACTAGCTTCTACTACTACTACTACTACTACTACTACTACTACTACTACTACTGCTACTACTCTAACTACTACTAACTACTACTACTACTCTACTATTACTACTAACTTTTCTAACTACTACTAAACTACTACTACTACTACTAACTATACTACTACTACTCTACTACTACTACTACTACTGACTACTACTACTACTACTAACATACTACTACTACTGTATACTACTACTACTATAACTGTTAATACTACTACTACTGCTACTACTACTACTACTACTACTACTATACTACTACTACTACTATACTACTACTATACTACTACTACTAATGTATACTACTACTATATTACTCGTTAATACTACCACTGCTACTATACTACTGCTACTTCTACTACTACTACTTACTACTGCTACTACTACTACTACTACTACTACTGCTACTATACTAAGTGTACTTACTACTACTACTACTACTACTACTACTACTACTACTACTACGTACGTCTACTACTACTACTACTACTACTACTAGTACTAGTATTACTGCTGTCTACTACTACATGTACTACACTGTGTCTCAAAAATAATCGTGCAAGTCAAATGCACTCTCTTAAGTAATGAGAAAAACATTTTTGTGACGTCATGCTTACATCACCTTCAAGGGCATAGTCTTAGCTTTCAAATGCCGTTTGTTTTGTTCAGTTTGCTTGTTTTAATCCTGCGATATGTTCAGTTAACAACGAAAAGGTAAAATCACAAATGTGCCACTTTTACTACAGTCAATATAGCATCAGGCCCTCTTCCAGTAAGAGTGACACATTTGTGATTCCACCGTTTTGTTTTTTACAAGATATCTCGAGATCAACTGACAAGCAAATTTAACAAAACAAACTGTATTTGAAAGCTAAGACTTTGCCCTTGATGTTGATGTAAACATGTGTCACAGCAGTGTTTCTAACTGTCAAAGAGGGCGCTTTTCACTTCAACAATTTTTTGAGACGTGCTGCAGCCACTGAACTCTAGAGTTCAGTGGCTGCAGCATGTCTAAAAAAATGCTGCAAGTAAAAAGCGCCCTCTTCGGCAATTATAAAATACTCTGGTGACATTATGCTTACATCAACATCAAGGGCAAAGTCTTAGCTTTCAAATACTGTTTATTCTGTTCAATTTGCTTGTTTTAATTTCGAGATATGTTGTCAACAACAAAAGGGTGGAATCACAAATTTGTCACTTTTACTCCGGATTGTTGTGTGTGTGTGTGTGTGTGTGTGTGTGTGTGTGTGTGTGTGTGTGTGTGTGTGTGTGTGTGTGTGTGT
>JZLH01S0007031.1:10463-22032 GCA_001188425.1 Eucidaris tribuloides | reverse complement strand
AGGTTACGTCATCATCCATGTCCCTCCGTTTCTCTCCATTCAATAAAGCTATCAAATATAATACTCATGTCAAATAAAGAAAAGAGACGTTGATTGCCATATTTTTATTTTCATTTGATTTAATTGTCAAATATCCACCGAATCAAGCAAACAAATAGATGATAACGTGTTACAAATTGTAAATGATTCATAACATAATCGGTATCTAATCACCCACAAATACATTGCATTAGTGGATGAATGGTGCCACTAACGCAAATCAAATCTTATACATATAATAAAGTATGAATAAATAGATATATAGATGGATAGATAGACGGATAGACAGATAGATGTATGAATAAATATGTGCGATTGACTACTTTATTGTGCGTGAAGAATGTTGATGTGTAAATACTTGAAAGTCACAGAAAAATTGTTTGAAACCCAAACTATATGTCTAATGTTACATACCATGCTATATATCATTTTAAAAAGTGCTAGTTTTGATGCAATAGCTACTGGAGTGGTATACCGTTACATTGGAAATTATTATCTTGTGTCTCAAACTCGTGCAGAATTTATACAATCAATCTAACAAGGGGTGAAGGGGGAGGGGGCAGGGACCCTAACATTGTCAAAAATCAGTACAACCATGGGGGTTTTGCATTGTAATTGATCAATTTTGGTCTTCTTGACAGCTTAAAGGGAGAAGGTGCCAGCAACTAACAGGCATAAGTTAAGAAAATATTTGAGTTCTTGCCAACCAATCAGATAGCATGTGCACTGCAGGGAGCTGACCATGCGTGACCAATGCATGCCACGCGACGTGTGTCAGCCGCACCGTGGTAATGTATGTACTGTTTGAATTGATAAGCTCCTCCCCTATATGCAACTTATGCCTGTTAGTTGCTGGCGCCTTCTCCCTTTAATGTTTTTTTTGCCCTCCATAGGATTTTACCCTAGTGCCACTTCTGATTCAACAATGAGTAAAATTGATAAGAATTTCATTAATGCACTTGTAATTGCAGAAATCGTGACCCTCTCATATTTCGTTTTTACGATGAATGTCATTATGTCAATGTTTTCACATGTGTGCATCATAAACGTCAAAATATGCTTCTAACAGAAACAGGTACACCTACCACAACGATCATATTTGGGAGTGGTGCTAAAGCATCACATAGCACTATAATGTAAGATAGCAACATTTCAAATTTCCGCAACTTTGTCGAAAACATGAAAATAATATTAGGAGATACGGCAGAAAGTGATGAAATGAGCGAAATCTGGGGAGTCAGAAGCCAATAAGCCAAATCAGTTTTTTGGTCGAAACGGACATGTACATTTGAGTTCATCAATGTAAGCCTCTTTGTACCGTGATCACATTTTTTTTTTTTGGGGGGGGGGGGATCAAGCGATTTCCCCCCCCAAAAAAAAAAAAAATCTGACACAGGTGACGGTAGCATAAGTCCAATAACACAAATCGTTGCGGAAGTGTGGAAAAAATGTTGAAGGGGGTTAGGAGAGTTCAAAATATGGGGATTAATACGAATATTTGTTTGTTGCAAAACTACTCTTGATTCCTCCACATTCGTTACAAGATTTTACATGGCTTTGTGTTATTTTTCTAAAATAATGTTGTCTCATTGTAGTTTATCTATTTTGTGTTTTTGTCACTTACATGTACTTTTGTATTGATTTGTTTTTTCAATATACTATAGAAATTGAAAATAAAATTGATTTTAAAACTTAATTTAAATGTGGTTGCCAGTGTTCAATGAAATGGGATAGCAGTCTGTTTACCCAGCAACAGTTGGTAAATTTGTTTAAATTCGACAAATGGGATTTAGACAGATCTGCCTTCCTAGCTACAAGATTACATAAAAACCCAATTTTTACCAAAATTGATATACTAGGGTTTATCATTCCGGCAATGAATTGACCAATCGTTGTCGTTATCCTTGTTGTCGTAGTAATATTACTACTAGTAGTAGTCGTAGTCGTAGTCGTAGTAGTAGTCGTAATAATAGTCGTGGTCGTAGTCGTAGTCGTAGTAGTAGTAGTAGTAGTAGTCGTCGTGGTCGTAGTCGTAGTCGTAGTCGTCGTAGTCGTAGTCGTCGTGGTCGTAGTCGTAGTAGTAGTCGTAGTAATAGTCGTGGTCGTATAGTCGTAGTCGTAGTCGTAGTAGTCGTGGTCGTAGTCGTAGTCGTCGTAGTCGTAGTCGTCGTGGTCGTAGTCGTAGTCGTAGTCGTAGTAATAGTCGTGGTCGTAGTCGTAGTCGTCGTAGTCGTAGTCGTAGTAGTCGTGGTCGTAGTCGTCGTAGTCGTGGTCGTAGTAGTCGTGGTCGTAGTCGTGGTCGTAGTCGTCGTAGTCGTAGTAGTCGTGGTCGTAGTCGTGGTCGTAGTCGTAGTCGTCGTGGTCGTGGTCGTAGTAGTCGTGGTCGTAGTAGTCGTCGTAGTCGTAGTAGTAGCATCAGCAGCATTGTACTCGTAGTAGTAGCAGTAGTCGTAGTAGTAGCAGTAGTCGTAGTAGTAGCAGCAGCAGCAGTGTACTCGTAGTAGTAGCAGTAATAATAGTAGTATAAGTAGTGGTAGTAGTAGTAGTCGTAGTTGTAGAAGTAGTAGTAGTTGTAATAGTCGTGGTAGTAGTAGTAGTAGTCATCATTGTCGTCGTTGAAGTAGTAGTGGTTGCAGTCGTCATCGTCGTTCTCATAGTAGTAGTAGTACTACTAGTCGTAGTAGTAGTAGTAGTAGTAGTAGTAGTAGTAGTAGTAGTAGCAGTAGTAGTAGTAGAAGTAGTAGCAATAGTAGTAGTAGAAGATTAGTAGTATCAGCAGCAGCAGTAGTCGTCGTCATCGTGGTCATCGTCACGTCGTAGTAGCAGTAGTACTAGTAGTGGTAGTATCATTCATGACTTTTCCGATATATTCGATTCAATAGATGCATTTCCTCCAGGAGATACTTGTGCTCTTGTTGTTTCTGCAAATAAGGAGAAAGTTAAAGACATCGTGGAACTACAGTGTGTATAAAAAAATGGTACAATTGAAAGAAAAATATTTAAGGTATTATTTATTCTCAAAACGTAAGTCTATTTGGTATCATATCACTATTCATATTAATAGTCAAAACCAGCATTGACACTTAAAAACATAATGCGTAAATTACAATAAAAATCAAACAAATTTACAAGCTAAAAAACCCCCAGGGGTTTATTTTAGAATGTCCAGGGGCATGCATGCAACTTAACCGTAAGGAAGAACTAAAAACACAACGACATATTCATGAACTTGTGTTTTTGTCAGACTGAAATACCATGTTAAAATTTCATGAGGCGCTTTTTAATTCTTCTTTGACAATGCAGATTTAAAATAACATGGTAAAATAACTTGGTGCAGTCATTACCCACCCCCGACATTTTAAATTTTGAATAGTTTCTTAAAAAGGGAACAGTTTCAGAGCACGCAATTTTCAAGGCAATATGATAAAGGTTAATCTAAAAAAAAAAAAAACATATCAACAGCAGAAACTATCATGCCCAGGGGGGCCACCCATGTAGCCTATTAATGTTGTAACGATGCGTGTACATTGAGTTTAGAATTGGGCCAAAATTAGGTATTTTGATATGCTAAACGCGGATCCGCGTCTCGCTTTTTAAAACTACCGTAATTTCGCGTTTTCGTGTACATGCATGGTTACAACATTTATACATGGGTGGCCCCCCTTGGGCTTTCATGTGTCAACATCTATTAAAACTATACTTGGGATTTAATTTAGACAACTGAAAAGGTTTATTTTCTTACCTCTTGTAACGTACGACGAAGGCCCTCGAGTGTCGCATCCTTGTCTTCAAAGACGTTTCCCGTGGGAGATGTCAACATGCGAGGGCGCTCTTTGACATCTCGCTCGTGATTACCGATGGATATTATCTAGAATGTCAACGACAAAATAAAAATGAGTCACTCTACATAATTCCCACAAGAAGAAGCTGTGAATAAAATGAAAAATAAGTAAACACTATTCCACAATTTAGCATAGCTTTAGCATGGAGAGGAGCTTGTCTTCACGTATTTACCTACACAAAATGGTTGCTGTTGTATTTCTTAAAGGGAGAAGGGACCAACAACTAACAGGCATAAGTTAAGAAAAAATTTGAGTTCTTGCCAAACAATCAGATCGCACGTGCACAGGTCTGGAGCTGATCATGCGTGACCGATGCATGCCACCCGACGTGTGTTAGTCGCGCCGTGGTAATGTATGCAGTGTTTGAATCGATAAGCTCCTCCCCCTATAGCTGTTTCTGCAAGTTTTATCCCGGGATAAAACTTGCAAAGACGTAAAATAACATAATTAACTAATTTATAGGGCATTGCTGAGGGTGAGTATCACACAGTACCCCTTATTTAGGCTGTCTTTATCACTATGTACTATAATTCTCACAATACTCACAATGTCATTTTTATTTTTAACTTATGCCTGATAGTTGCTGGCTCCTTCTCCCTTTAAAATGATAGTGCCTATATTATACTAATATACTAATGATATGTATTAGTTGGTATATTATTATAACCATTGCTCAGCAGTGATTGAAAGAGCAATGAGAAAGGAGTTTTCGGATATTACACAAAGAACCTGCATCTTTGGCCTTTGTCCATAATGTTTCCGAGGTAAAACACCGACCAAATGTAACAACTTTGACCTAATAGCAGTTCCACACTAATAAAATGTCATGCAAAATCTACGAAATTTTGTTGCAGTGGTTCTGAGAAAATTAAAAAATTGGGTTGAGGATTTTCAAGACCACCACTTCTCTTCATATCATTACCAAATTGTAGTTAAGTATTTTCAAAATCGTATGTTGAAAGTTTAAGATCCACATGTCATTAATTTATTCTTTTGATGAGAAAAACTACTATTGATATGCTTCTAGAATATTGTTTCCGTGAATTCAAATTTTGTTCACATAGGCGCTCGCATGACCACCTGAGCGCTGCGGTCAGTGGCTAAATATATGGTCAGCTGTTAAACTCTGCGTTCCCTTCGGCTGGCTAGATTTTCACTAAAACTACCCAGTCTACCCAAGGTTCTATAAGAGATGTTTATTTGTATAATCTTTACATTGTGAATGATTTTAGCTAATTTCATTAATTTTGCCGATTTTCGGCGTGCAAATCCCGAACCTTATCTTTAAGTTATAAATAATAAGACACTGTATGAACACTGTCAAGACTAACCTTGGGCACAAACACGAGACATACCACAACGGTAGTGGCAGTTGTAATAGCGCCCCCAGCGAACGTGAAGACAAAGTTGATGTTGCCAGCACTGAAGTAGATGTATGCAAATGGAACCACAATAACAGAAGTCAACCCAACCGTATATATGGACAGAGCAATGTATTTACCTGTGCGAGAAATATACATTTCCAGGTTTAAACCATCAATAGATTATTTGAAGATTATTTTAAGAGAATTACTTGAGCCTGACTATAGTACAATTTATTATTCCTTCTACTTCAAAGTCTCGTAGTATATAGCATCGAATTGTTATTTTAAATTGCAACTGTGCAAAATTAGCCACAACGACATCGCCAAAAATACTCCTGATAATTAGTATGAGGAAACAATACTTCTTGGTATGAACACACAGTAAAAAAAAGAAAAGAAAGAAAGAGAGAGAGAGAGAGAGAAAAAAAGAAGAAAGAAGGAAAGACAAGAAGAAAAAAGAAAACAAATGAAAAACAAGAGAAAGAAAGACTGAAGGAAAGGAAAAAGAAAAAAAGAAAAAAAAATGAAAGAAAGACAGAAAGAAAGGAAGGGAGGGAAGAAACAGAAAAGGTATAAGATCTATTCTTACTATCATTTAGTTCTGATATAAGAACATTTCGAGTGGACCAGGCGAGGAATATCCCAAAGAGTAACAACCCTCCTTTATAAACGAGGAGGACAGCAACGAAAGGTATCATGTGTGTAGACGAACAGACGTTCAGTGTAGGAACCAGCCAAATCTCCTTTCCGGGTTTGCTCTCGTCTAACTTGAAAAAAAATTAAAGTTTGAACATCTAGAAAAGAAATTTCATGTAAAATTAAATCGTCACGTAATAATAATAATAGGGAAAATCGAAACAAAAGCATTAACAACGTATATTGCATTTAAAAAAGGCATAACTGTCCTACAACTGTAATTCCATAGCTTCTTTATACCGATAGATTTTTTTTTCTGATCTAAGACTTGCGAGATTTAAGAAATCAATATTAAAGAGATTTGGACAGCACGAGTAAATTTTAACTAAAATTATGTTTCGAGATGTGTTTTTTTTTCTTACTAGCGACATAACAAATACCACATTGGGTGACACAATGGTTTGAAGAATGATAATTTTTAGTCATAGCTGCACGCAAAAATGCAATGCGGTGGCACAGCACATCTAAAGAGTATCCGAGTTTGCACGAAGGTAAGATATAAGATGCACTACTACTACTACTACTACTACTACTACTACTACTACTACTTCTACTACTACTACTCCTACTTCTACTACTACTACTACACTACTACTACTACTACTACTACTACTACTACTACTACTACTACTACTACTACTACTACTACTACTGTTACTGCTACTGCTACTCCTACTCCTCCTACTACTACTTACTGCTATAATATGATACGCCGAAATCTACCTAGATAAGTGATAAGTGATGGTCCAATTATAAATAATTACATAGGAAACGAGACACACTTGAAAAGGAATACAGTGAGATTCATAATGTAAAACTAGTTTTTCATGACGTAAGAGTTCAAAACAGAGTTAGATTCAGTTACGGAGGTAGTCATTTTTATTTCTTTCGGAAATTTGTATGATACATTTTACAATTTAAACTGATAAATTTAAATCCCAAAGAATCTCATGACTCATGCCATGATAACAATTTAATCAGCAATGACTATTATTGCTTTAATATTGCCTAATTATCTAATTGGTGTGATGCGTAACCGCGGATCACCATAGATTTCGTCAAGATTTTTTTTATTTATTCGTGTTTCTTTCTGGTCATTTTTTGTTCGTCGAATATCTCAACAACGGCATCGCCATGACGTAAAAAAGCCGAAAGTTAGACTTAACCTACATTGCGATATCTCAAGCCGGCACTCGAATAAAACAAACAAATTTGGCAGAGGTCAAGTTGAGGTCAAGGGTCAACTTTTGAATCATACCTCGTGCGCGTGCGCGTCACGACGGGCGCGTAAAATGCAAAAATGTTCCAAGTCACTTTTTATCGACAGCACTATACGTTTCAGGTCATTTGGAGCATTTTAGTGCGCGCACCCCTTTCCCGACCAAATACTGTCGTTTTTTCGATGGATTTGGATTTCTGACTGAATTCTCCATCAAGTAGAACCCTTTCCCAACCGCCTGGACCCAAAATATCACTTACAAAACCAAAAAATGTAAATGCGCGCGCGTGCACGCGTAGTGAATGATGGGCATTTTTAAGTCACTCATAACTCTCTAGAATTAACGGTGACCCCTGATTTCTGTTGGTTATTCTGATAGTCTATGATGCGTAGATACGATTTCAGGCATCACTTTGCATGGCAAATTCTTGTGAAATCGAAATTTGTGCATATCCATGACTGGCGTCGAGTAAGATAACCAAACTTTGTACACAGTAACTTCAGGTGAAAGGTTATCACTGGTGTAAATCATAGCGTGCGTGTGTCACGTCGAACGCGTACGCGTGCGTTTAAATTAATTCTTATATCAGTTAAAACACTCCAGAATGGGCCGTACTTTCATGGCTTATTCTGATGCCTATGATGCGTAGGTAAAATGTCAGGCATCGGGCATCAGTTTACATACCAAATTGTGGTGACGTCATCTATGACGTCATAATAATAAAAAAAAGGATTTCGTCCATATCTCATGACTGGGGTCAAGGCAGATAACCAAACTTGGCATACGGTAACTTCATGTCGAAGGTCATCACTGGTGTTAATCATAAACAGCAGGACGAATGCGTACGCGTACGTCGAATTTTCGACTAATGTTTGATACAGAATTAATTGTGAAAAGGGACAGCTTTGAACAAGCAATGCTTCGTCATAGATTGTCGCAATATCTTTACATCAAATGATCGGAGCGAATACGCGGATCACCAATTCGTCTCAGTGACGAATTAAAGTCTAGTTAAATTGTATATTTTTTGTTTATGATGATGTTGATGGTTACTATCAATTTACTATCCTGTTGTTTTGAAGTTTTTATTAGTCTTCGAGAATATGGGAGCAGTACTTACCATGGGCTCAAATTCTTGGGAACGAATCGTCATAGGGTCAAAGGTCATCCAGAAGATGAAAAACGCCAGATCGATGATGATGAAAGTAGAGTTGACCAGCAGCAGACGGGAATCGGTTAATCCTTGCTACATATAGCATAGTAAAATTTTAAAAAAATACATATTTTCGTTCACTATTTCTCCTTTCGTCTGTGTTGAAAACTATAATCAACAAAATAATAGTACAATACCTCCCATTCGACAGCTACGGAATTACATCTTTTGACACAAGTGCCAAGACCTGCTGTCGCCAGCATACATTGAATTTTCAAAATATCTTTGCAAAATGTAGAGATAATTTTATTACCGCTGTGATCGATACAAAAAATAAAATATTCAAAATGATATATGTTAAATTCGTACATTAGATGGAAGTAGAACGAAAGGTTATCTTATTTTGTAGTGTATTTATTTCCTGTCCGTTCATTTTATTTTCGAGGTTGGAGGAATGTATAAAATCACCCTAAGTCAGACTGGGAAATGACTAGAATTTAGAAACGACTCAATGTCATGACGTTTTGCTTGATACTCATATAATTAGCTGTATTATTCGTTGGGTTAATCAATTGTGAAAGAAGTCATTCACTCACCCGAACTTTTCGAGCTTTCGTCGCGCTTGTATAGATTTGATGAATTCGGTAGGTTTTCAAGAAGAGTGCGCCAAATAGCATGGACAAACCCACACTAACGACGACCAAAGTACACTTTTAGAAAGAAAAATCAAGGATGTAAGTGGTAGAGAACAAAAACACACAAAAAGCACGGACCCTTGGATTTTACCCCTGGGGTCCAGCGACCATGCACGCAGTATAAGTCTAATGGGATGTTGCTTCTCGTGGTGGCTTAGTCTGGCTACCAGACGTAAGAACTTGTCATATAATACTGGAGAAATAATTGTCCTCAATACTGCCTTGAACTAAGATTATTGTGGCCTGTGGTGAGGTTCTGTTCTTGCATCGACCAAAACAGAGCATAGGCAGAGTGAAGATAAAAAAAAGTCGGAGAGGGGGTATACTAGTACTCTGGGGATGGAGAAAGTCGCATGGTCTAGCTGTAACCGAGACCAGTGGTGGCTTGACGAAAATCCAGCGTTTTAATGACTTTAATTCAGACAAGCTAAAGCACTCTTATTTGTATGTAATATCAACTACCGGATCATTTACTTTGTCATACCAGCCACTATACGCAACAGTTACAAACAAAATATCAGAGATGAAAAAAACAAAAATTGTACTGAAATAGAAAAATCTGGATTTTTGTCAAAATTCCCCAAACTTGCATCCTTGAAAAATAGATTAAAAGCAATACATTGAAGGGCCTACTTTACTTTCTGTAAAAAAAAATATACATTGTATTTTCATGTTTTGTGTTTTTTTTTGTTGCCCAATTCGTTGAGTTTACCACTTTGATAGTTTGTAAGTTCCATAATTTGGAATTCAACCCCACTGTAATTTCATTCAACACAGTGTTCCATTAACGTAAGGAATACAAGTCACAGAATAATACATTTTATCTTACATGTAATACATTTGCTATGTAAGAGATTTTTTTTCGAAAAGTATTATTATACAGTATAGCGTATATGGACATTTATTTGAAAATGATGTATTAGAGCTGTAGAGACACACCAGCGTCAGGAGATTCTCTTATGACATGCTCCCTTCACACTAAGAAAAATCGGTTCAATTTTGCACCTTTAAAGGTGTAGGCCAATGTCACACTGGGAGCACGTTTACGGATGCAACTTTGCACTTTTCAGACCTTTAAAGGTGCAAAGTTACACCCGTAAAGGTGCTCCCAGTGTGACTTTGCTAAAGGTGCAAAGTTGAACCTATTTTTCTTAGTGTGTCGGGTGAAGAAATATCGAAATATTTGGGCGAAATTACCTTTTCACTATGATTAAAACAAAACCCAGACGTTCCATGTAATATTCGGAGTGCGAATGTGAAAGGGTTAACTTTGATTAGCTTATTATACGCCTGCCCTCCAGGGGGTATACAGCGTGGCCCAAAAAGAATGCTACACATGCGATCGTTAATTTCTTCAACATCATCCATAAAATGTTATTGGTGATTATTTCATGGGTCAGAACATTCTTTTTCCAACAAAATGATACCATGGTCATTGATTTTGATTAAGGCGTTTGGATTCAACGACTATTTTTCTGAGGCAATGTAATTTCCGAAATTTGCTTTTTTCGACTCCAGCGATCATCAGAATACCGAAATATTCTCGCGTAACGACTTGCCATTGAATGGGCTGCACTTTCCACGTGCAATGACAATGTAAGCCATACCTTACCATTGTCTTCCGTACGTACAAAGCGAGGCATTCCAGTCGTCTGTCTCCTCGCTTATTCTACGGCACGCTCTTACGTGAGAATATTTTGATGTTCCCTGGTTCGCGGGAGTCGAGAAAAAAACAAATTTCGGAAATTACATTGCCTCTGAAATGTGGCCCTAGGATCCTAGCACCTTACTCAAAATCAATCATCATGGTATCATTTTGTCGGAAAAAGAATGTTCTAACAAATAAAATAACAATTAATGGCATTTTGTTCATAATGTTGAAGAAATTAATGATCGTATGTGTAGCATTCTTTCTGGGCCACCCTGTATAGCAACTTTTTAAATGTTGAATTTAACCTTTTATCCAGTTGGACAGTTGGATTCAACATTTTCTATAGCTAGTTTAAAGGTTAAATGCAACATTTAGAAAGTGTGTTTACTCCTCAGCCGTTTAACTTTTTGCCCTGTGCATTATGAATACCTAGGCTGCTGGATTATTTTCTGATCCCCTAATAAACAGTACATTGTAAACATGCGCACTCATGCATGGGTGAACCTGTACTCGAAAAAAATATATGATATAACATTTGAATTTTTAGAGTGTACGTATTATGTGACCTTGCAGAAAGAAGGGTGTGTGTGTGTGTGTGTGTGTGTGTGTGTGTGTGTGTGTGTGTGTGTGTGTGTGTGTGTGTGTGTGTGTGTGTGTGTGTGTGTGTGTGTGTGTGTGTGTGTGTGTGTGTGTGTGTGTGTGTGTGTGTGTGTGTGTGTGTGTGTGTGTGTGTGTGTGTGTGTGTGTGTGTGTGTGTGTGTGTGTGTGTTGTGTGTGTGTGTGTTTGTTTGCTTGTGTGTCTGTTTGTTTAATTGATTGTTTGTGTGTGTGTTTCTGCCTTTCTCTCTTTCTTGACATCTTTGATTAATTTAATGTTATTAAATTCTGAGAGTGGCAGATTATTGGACG
>JZLH01S0007027.1:13977-24185 GCA_001188425.1 Eucidaris tribuloides | reverse complement strand
TAGTAGTAGTAGTAGTAGTTGTGGTGGTGGTAATTGAGGTGGTGATGGTGGTGGTGGTGGTGGTGGTGGTGGTGGCGGTCGGGGTGATGATTGATGGTGGTGATGGTGTTGGTCGTGATGATGGTGGTACTGGTGGTGGTGATGATGGTGATGGTTGTGGTAGCAGTGGTAGTCGTGGTGATGGTGGTGGTGGTAGTGGTGGTGGTTGTGGTGGTAGTGTTGCTGTTGATGGTGATGGTGATGGTGGTGGTGGTGATGATGGTGGTACTGGTGGTGGTGATGATGGTGGTAGTAGTGGTAGTCGGGGTGATGGTGGTGGTGGTGGTGGTGGTGGTAATGGTGGTGGTGGTAGTAGTGGTAGTGTTGTTGTTGATGGTGATGGTGTTGGTGGTGATGATGGTGGCGGTGGTAGTGTTGTTGATGGTGTCGGTGGTGGTGATGGTGGTGGTGGTGGTGGTGGTTGAGATGATGTGTTGGTGATGATGATGGTGATAGTGGTGGTGGTAGTGGTGGTGGTGGTGATGGTGGTAGTAGTGGTAGTCGGGATAATGGTGATGGTGGTGGTACTGGAACTGGTACTGGTGGTGGTGATGATGGTGGTAGTAGTGGCAGTCGGGGTGATGGTGGTGGTAGTGGTGGTGGTAGTGGTAGTGTTGTTGATGGTGGTGGTGGTGGTCGGGGTGATGGTGTTGGTGGTGATGATGATGGTGGTGGTGGCGGTGGTGGTGGTGGTGGTTGTGGTGGTGGTGGTGGTGGTGGTGATGGTGGTTGTAGTTTGGTTCTGGTGGTCGGGGTGGTGGTGGTGGTGGTGGTAGTGGTAGTGTTGGTGGTGGTGATGGTGTTGGTGTTGGTGATGATGATGATGATGATGATGGTGGTGGTGGTGGTAGTGGTGGTGATGGTAGTGGTTGTGGTGGTGGTATTCGGTATAGTGTTTTTAGCAGTACTCCAGTAACAATAGCCTGTATTGTATAATGATAATAATTCTGATTATATTTATGGATTTTGTTTCGTTGAAGTGGTTGTAATCGTAATCAGTTGAGTCTAGATGAACCATCACACGTCACGCTTCATGGACTTCCTTCAAACTTAATTAGTCTATAATAACAGTCTCAAAGAGTAATTGTATACACTTATTGTTTTCTCGGCCGTGATCATGATATTGATTAGTACTTAGGACTGGATGAACGTGTTACATGTAGTTCAGTCGTGTAATGGAGGAATAATAACGTCATTGTATTTCGCTGAATATAATGTTTACTATAATAAGCATCTAGTTATACGTCACTATATGTGTTTGACTTAATTCGAGGGTTATTGGGTGTGGGAATTATAATTACCATTGTTCACAATGCGCAAAGGTGTATAATTCTTATAATGTTTAAGACGTGTTACTCAGAAAAACACGCGAACAAGAGAAAGGGTTGTAAATTTGCACCATAAAACGACCCTATAGGAGCTAACGACCTGTGTGACGAAATAGAAAGCAGCCCTCAAAAGGTCCATGGCCAAATCTTCTTTATTTCTATCAGCCCCTTTTGTGATATGTCCCATGCAGTGAACATGTACCATTTGTAATTAGACACGAATTTGTTCTTTTATAAGTCACGTTTCAGCAAAGGTTTTACTTCATTTTACTTGTAGCCTGTTTAATTAAGTTTACAGACAAAATGTGTTATTTACACTGTATTTTATGTCATGTAAACTGTATACTTTATCCTTTTGTCCATGTTATGGTTTGAAAGTCCGTATGGATTTTGTGTTATATTAATTTCAAATAGATGTAGGGCCTATATTGCGTTACAATGTGAAAATTCAAGGAAATGAAATCATGATCACTATATTGACCAATATATTCGGAACGATTCTTCTTCTTCTTCTTCTTCTTCTTCTTCTTCTTCTTCTTCTTCTTCTTCTCTTCTTCTTCTTCTTCTTTTCTTCTTCTTCTTCTTCTTTCTTCTTCTCTTCTTCTTCTTCTTCTTCTTCTTCTTCTTCTTCTTCTTCTTCTTCTTCTTCTTCTTCTTCTTGGTAGGGAGTGATGAATGTCATGAATTCGAAGGGTTGATAGTGCACTATAAAGTGATTCCGCTCAGGGGTCCGGGGCGTCAATCAAACCATCCCATTCGGCAGTAAATTATGCCGTCAACAAATGCTTCAAACCATTCAACATTTTCTTCTTTCTGTCTGTCTGTATGTCTTCTTTGTTTTTCTCCCTTCTTGATCTTTCTTCATTTCATTTTTTTTTCTTTCCCTTTTTTCGTTCTTTTGCCCACAAAGAACAACGTTATTTCAGGTTTTTCTGCCAATCGTAAAAAGAACACATGCTTATAGAAAACTTTACACTTCAAAAAGGTTTTATATAGAATTATTTAAGAAATGGCGTGATTGAAAAGAGGAATCGAATTGATCTAAAATATCTAGAATCAATTATTATAAAAAAAAAAATGTTTCTTCTGTGAAAGTGTTAGATTGTTCATTCAAAAACGATGTAAAAAGACAAATTTGTTTCTTAGCTTCAGGATTTGATTGCAGTCATACTTTAACTAAATTTCGATGGCTTTAATTGCCATACTCTTTTCCCTGAAATTTAACACTCATGAAACAGATCCGTCCAAATATTTAGGCTATAAGCTCATCAGTGTAGAACTGTAGACAATTTTGGTTTTATTTTGGACGGCTGTTCAACGTTTTATTTAATCGTACCATTAGGCCTACATCAGCACAATTCTTTTTAATTTACTGGACAAAGTCGTGTTTGAAGTCTGAAACTGTATCGTCGAAAACCGATAGGCTGAATGCGTATAGTCAATGTTATTTGCCACTGCGGTCCGAAAAGGTTTCTACCAATAGGCCTTTATAAGCAGTCGTTTCAATTCTTACATTTTTTAGGCTATCTCTTTTAAATGCCTTTTCTTTTATCATCTTTTAATTCCTGGGTAGGCCCCTCTTGCCCATTTCTATTATTCTGTACACGAAAAGTAAAGTTTTGCCACGGCTTCGGCTAACTGCACACTCAGTGTGCATAATAGGCTAACGGTCCATGTAAACAATTATACTCCCTAGCAACTTCATTGTGTATACCACTACCAAACGAGCTGTATTGTTTGGCTCCAGCATGCAAGCAGCATGCATGCAGCACATCCCTGATCCGTACATTAAGGCTCAACGTTTGATAATTCACGGCTCTCTGTCTACGTGGGAAGTGAATGAAATGGTAGGAACGTGGAGTGCTGAACCAAAAGTGAGCGGTTAAAACTTTACAAACTTGTGACCGAACTTAGCGTTTGAAATAAATATGACGACTGTCATAGAGGAAGAACTGCTCCAACTGGCTCATGCAGGATTTGTAAAGAAATTAAGCAAACATCTGCGGAAACATGGGAAGAAATTGAACGTGAACTGCTCTTCCAAAGATGGGGCCAGTGCTCTCATCCAGAGCGTACAGGGATCGCGGGTCGACCCCGCTACTCCGGGGACGAAACATCACGAATGCTGTCAGCTGCTTTTGGGGTCTGGAGCTGATCCGAATCGTACGGATAATTTGGGAAGGACTGCCTTGCATTGGGCTGTGTTCTACAAGAAATCAGATTTTGTATCGACGTTACTGAGGTCAAAAGCGGATCCAAATTTCAAAGACAAAAAGGGGCAAAATGTGATTGAGTTTGCTGTCAGAATGAACGCCGGCAATTGCTTGAAAATTCTCTGCGGAAACTCAGAGTTTTCTCCAAAGGTTCGTATCTTATATAGAGTTCAGAAGCTACAGTACAGATCTTTCAGATCAGCAGTTATAATGTCATCCAATATTATGTTTTATAAACTACATATATTTATGAAATAAAAAGAAATTCATATAATATTTAAAACAAAATCTGTTAGTTGAAACTTAGTTGAATGATGAATCCAGGGGAGGAAATTCATGGAATAGATGTAAACTAGATCAGTAAATTAATTTGTATTGCAATTAATTTGTGGCTATGGCTATGCTTGATTACTTGGGTACTTCAAGCCCATTGGAAGCACATGAAATAGAAGTTAGTATTTGTCCAATGGAGTAATGCTAGCATTATTGTTTACATCCCAACTACATGTACACTACATTTTACCTGGAACAGAAAATTGAAATTAATCTTTGCATTTTGCAATGCGAAAGTGAAGAAGAAGATTCAGTTGAATATGTTTTCATGAAGAAAGTAACAAAAAGAACTCCACAAAAGAGCATAGTTATATTCATGTGTAGCACAATTTTGACTGAGAAAAGATTGAGAAGGAAAATATTTGAATAGGGGATTCCCGATTAGAAGTCTGGGAAAGTAGTAGGCCTACATTTTACAATCCACTGTGGAGATCTGATCATGGTCATGTCACAGTACTTGGAGAGTACTGGTAATGATAATCATTGAATGTGTGAAATGATAATACAGGTAACATATCCTTAAATGAACTAGAATTGAAATAGTTGTGTATCCAGATTTGCACACAACTTTTTCTGCATGTCACACAAAAAATGAAATAAACAATCACCCAACACCCAACAATAAGTTTGGTGAGCAAATCAGAAATGTCCAAATTTTGAAATTTCATTTATTTAATTACCCTACTGTAATAACCTCTCTTCTTGCCTTATCCTTGTCATTTTTTTTTCAAAATACTTGTCTGTGAATTTTAGAACAGCGAATTTGAAATTAGGTTAGAGAAATATCACCTCATCACCTGTATGTATATCATGATTAAACGTTTCCAAGATTGTAAATGAGTCAATAGATCGATTATTGTAGTGTTTGCTTAAAGTTAATAATTTTGAATATGATTTTAAAAGAAAATGCTTTTTGCCTCATTACTCATTTAATCCTACCCAACAAACATAATATACGTAGATTCATTGTAATGTCATTCTTTAGATTCATTGTAATGTCATTCTTTAGATACTTTAATAAAAATTTACAAACAACTTCATGAACTCTTCATTCATAATAAATACAGAGTTTATCCAAGCCGAGTGCTGAGGGTAGCCCACTTCTGATATATGCCGCCAAGCTGGGTCACAAGAACTGCTGCGAGATCCTGCTACAAGCTGGGGCAGACATTGACATCAGGGACCCATCGGACTTGGACAAAAGTGCCCTCCATTTTGCCGTGGAACTGGAGAAAGTGGATCTGCTGGAAATGCTAATGAAGTATGGCCCGGGCATAGTTTTATTATTCCATTTCTTTTGAAAAAAAAAGTGAAATTTCTGAATGAGTTAATTATCTTTGACAAGTTGACCCTTTCGGTATCATTGCAGTAAACTTCATAGACATCACATGATATTCTGACTTTGGTGGTATTGGAAGAGTAAACACACTGTAATGGAAGGATTTCAGATTTACGAGTAAAGTAGGCCTGCTAATATTTATTAATGTGATATATTGAATTGGGTCCATTAACACGGTACTAAGGCTATGATGCTAAGAACCTTTTTCCAACAATCCAATCAGGTGGCACCGTGGCAGTCACAAATTTCATACTACGTGTATGGATTGTGTTTCAGGAGTTCTTTTTATGACTGTAACACACAATTATCTAGTTATGTTCTTGCATAATTTATTGGCTTATTGAGACAATACTAGTAACAACACTTTTTGGCATTCAGTGAAAATAGCACCTTTTTTTCCTTTTCAAAGGAGACTGTCTTTGTGCCTGGTATAATGAAAAGTGTATGTAACACAATAATTTTAATGGTTATGGCATTGTATCTTTTGAAAAAAGGGCAAATTCTGGTATTAATGGCACATACAATAGTTATACACTGTCAGTTAATGAATTCACATTCTGCCTGTCGGGTTGTTTCGATTAACAGACTATGCATAGAGGCGACAGACCTTTTTTCTTTGGTTGATCATGGGTGATAGAATGTCACGTTAGTATTATTTAATTTATTTTACCAGTACCAAGTTCTATACTTGTACCAAGCAACCAACAGTGACCAAGGACAACAGAGCGTGCTATGAGTTTAAAACTCATTAACGGTGAAAAAAAGTAATTGTTTGAATTTAATTATAAACTGATTATGCCATGTTGTGACCTTGTAAAGGTGCAGACCGACAAGTAATGACTTTGGTGTATGTTCAAATGGGGATCATGATGATTGAAATATTGAGACATTGCATGTAGCATATTGTAGTAAATCAAACAAAGGGTTCTCACGTGGATTTCTAAAAATATATTTGTCTGACATGCAGACCAGTGTTGGTAGTTTTTTATTTTGTTTTTTCATTATATTCAAAAAATGGTCAATTAAACTTCTGATTAAAATCAATTAGAACAAATAATTCATTAGTTTGAAATTACTTTTGTTTTCAAAAATCATAAAATACATGATTGACTTAAATTTAAATGCCACCGTACGTATATTTTCGTATCCCCCACATTTTAGTGGAATACATGTAGATATGTATTAAAGCTCAATGTAAATTTAGGCGAGTAATAATGCCAGTGTACACACAAGATTTTTTTTTTACCAATCTCATTTTATGGGATAGTGCCAGAAGTACATTAATGACGGTTTCAGATTTATCACCAGGCTTTTACCCTTGGTGATATTTTTAATATAGTATTCAATAACAAAGTGTGCATAATTTAAATCAATGTTTAATCATGTTAATTTGAAATCAGTAATACTGCATGAAACAGCTGTGACCACATTTACCATATAAGAGCAGGAAATCCCATTAATAATATCCAAACTCTGCACCTAATACACACAGTACATTATTGTCTGTGTGGATATTAATATTTTGTGATAGTTATTAGCATTGCTGGCAGGGAAAAAATTAAATTTTTCTTTTCGGTAGCTACTTTTCCTGTTTCAGTGCTTTCGAAATATTCTTTTGTATTGAACCCTATGGCAATTTACGGGGGCTCTTTTGCACATTTCAGGGGCTCTTTTGGCCATTTCGGGGGCGAAATCGCCCCGAGCCCCCGTGTATTTTTTTCCCTGATTGCTGGCTGGTTTTCATTTTAAAGGTCAATTCATAAATTGTACGGGCACACATTTTTCACTTTATTAATTCACTTTTCTGCCGCTTATGCCGAAGAGGTGGGTTGCGTCGCGTCGTGTCGCGTTGACGTTAACGCGACCTTTCGTCCAAAGCCCCCCCGGTTTGGCCGAAAGGACGCGTCAGGAGCGCCAGGTCGCGTTGCGTTGACGTTGACTGAACGCGACCTTTCCGTCCAATGCCCCCCGGTTTGGCCGATAAGGGTGTGTTTATAATAAAATACAATATAAGGTGTTTATCAGGTTTTATTTATTTTCAAATGAAACAAAAATTTTATATATAATCTTTTTGTAAACATGCCAAATTTGCCACATGAAGAATAGTGGATTTTTCAATCAATTTAAGAGCATTGCCATTGAGGATTTCTTATTCTTTGGAAAAAAAATCCTGCGAAATCATGTTCTCATCTGCACTTTTATGTGGAATGGTTAAAATAATGATACTCGCTATAATGAACGAAAATAATCGATAAGATAATAATAATAGATTAATATATACAATAATGATATTAATAATAATCAATAATAATACACTAACACACAACATACACACAACAATCAAACAATAACAATAATAATGAAAATAGATAATAATAATAATAATAATAATAATAATATATATAATAATGAATAATAATATTATATATATATATAATAAAATAATAATAATAATAATTAGTAATAATCTGAGTGGGGTACAGATAGGCGTCCAAAGGAATTAATTATTTGCGTATAATTGATTATAAAAGATGTCTGCGTCCAAAATGATTGACCCCCTTAAAATTTGCCATTGCAAAGAGATGACTATGGTGTCAAATATCTTCTTGATATCTTTTCATGCTTCTTGGAATATATTGAAGCTATCGTTCTTGAAAGAAATTAAATCAAAGATACCATATTTTGTGGAAAGTTATGCCCCAGAATGTGATATTGAAATGCCTTGGCAATCACAGTTAGCTGATTCTTGCGTCATCGTATTTTTATCAAAGGAAGCTGCTAACAGAATTACGCCTTCCAAATTCTCAGAATTGGAGTGCGATGTTCAATCTCTGTGGTTTAATAAATCAATCCGATCTAAAGATCCAAACCCTGTTTTGCTTTGAGTATGATGTAATGGTAATGATAAAGCCATTGTACATTGCCGATTTTGTTTAATCACCCTCCCTGGTCACAAACTTTTTGAAGAATTGGTATATAGATTTTGACACCCCTTTCAGATAGAGGGAAATCAATTTTTTATAATGAAAAATAGTTCCAGAAAGAATTCGATAGGTGAACTTGATGTTTGATATTGTTGCGCGTTTCATAGACACCTATTGGTTGTACATCGCTATTAAATAAAAGAAATTCCTAGAATGGTACAAATGTACCTCTTGCCTCTTACCACTCCAGCAAGAGATAGTGACTTTTTTTGGGAGCAACAGTTTATTGCTCCCTTGTTAACAAACTGCGCAAAAGGTCTCATCTGAATCATTTCTTTTGTTCTCTTGACACTCAAATTAAAGATCCTTTTAGCTTGAACCAATTTTTTCATTAAGCCATTGCATCAAATAATTTCTGTTATGGGTGCGTCAGTAAGATAACACTTCCGAACGGCATAACGGGGGGGGGGTTGGACAGCGAAGTGAAGTTTCGCCAGTTTCACACAAATCTATGCCAATCGAAGACTGTACTCTTTGGCAGTAATCGTTCTGAATATCGTCTATTCGAGGCTGTGACGTCACGCCAAGATGGCTCCCGGAGATATGGTGGAACATAAAATTACGAAACGTTTCATAATTTCTCGTCGATTGATCCAATTAAATAAGTTGCATTGCTGCCAATAAATATGTTTTCAAGGAGTCATTCTTTCTACGTTTGAGAATTATTGGCTCAGATTTGTTCTAACAAACCACATTTGACTATTCGTGTGACAGTCTCGCAGAGGTGATATACATGAACTATAGCAGCGTGATAGTACGCCGAGGAAACACAATAGTGCGTGTGTACATGCTACATGTAGATGTAGCAGCGTCCATGGCTGGGTAGCCGTGCCTCGTACCATGTGGCGCGAAGCCGCTGCGTTGGACAAGGCGAGGATGAACGGATTGTGTTGTTCGTGGACTGTGTGACTGTTGTGGCGTAGGCAAAGCCGCTTTATGAGGAGTTTTTAGAGGCTTTTAGCATTTATCACCAATGGGACAAGAGCTGGTTTGGGTGAGAGTGCCACTTCTTTTTGACCTTGTGAGGGAGTTTATAACTAAAAGTTAAGCCTGGTTTGGGCTTGGGGAGGTGGAATTGAAGTTCAGACAAGACACAATCAGGCTCATCAGTCATTCCAAGGCAGAAAAAATAAGAGAGCAATATGTTGGTGTTTTTGGCGGGAACTCCTCTGCACGGGGGGGGGGCGGGGGGGGGGGGGGGGTCAAGTGCACGTTTACGTGTATTATACTGTGTTGTGTTATATTATTAATTATTATCATTATTTTATTGATTATTATATTAGGCCTGATATTATGTATTATTTTATGTTTTTTATTGATAAAATCACTCAACTATACGAAATCATTACATTCAAATTTCACTATAAAGATTACATAAACAAGTCAAAGATAAATCCACGAAAAGATTGAAGTGATCGAGGAAAATAAAGAAAAAAATACTCAGAAAATAAGAGAAAGGAAAGAGACATACCGATCATTTCATTACAATCAAAATCAATACTTTTACATGGCCAAAGAAACACCCCTAGAATGGAAACCAATCAGAAAAACTTATGGCAAGTTATAAAAAAAAATAATAGACAAAAAAAAAGATCTGATGGCAAAGCAGTAAACAGAAACTACGCCAAGGCTGAAAGGCCAGAAGTGAGGGAAAGACGACACAGCCGCCCTCTACTCGGTCAACGCTTCACTCTCCACATGCCTAGAATCATAGACATTACCCTTCATATGCCTCACACTGAACACTCACATCTGATGGCCCCCCACCCCCCTTTCATCATACTGTAAGAATCTCATCACTCATGGACAGATCAAGGGTTTACTAAACGCGAGCTCGGCTTAGTAACTCCTTGACACGATTCATCAGCACACCCCTAATCCTGCACGCACTCCAGCGGAGATTGCACATGGTCAAGAATAATAAGCTAAGCGTGCAGAAATAGACAAGAAAATTTGACCGAAATCTCCATTC
>JZLH01S0007027.1:1393-13952 GCA_001188425.1 Eucidaris tribuloides | reverse complement strand
GTCCTGCTAATATTTATTAATGTGATATATTGAATTGGGTCATTAACACGGTACTAAGGCTATGATGCTAAGAACCTTTTTCCAACAATCCAATCAGGTGGCACCGTGGCAGTCACAAATTTCATACTACGTGTATGGATTGTGTTTCAGGAGTTCTTTTTATGACTGTAACACACAATTATCTAGTTATGTTCTTGCATAATTTATTGGCTTATTGAGACAATACTAGTAACAACACTTTTTGGCATTCAGTGAAAATAGCACCTTTTTTTCCTTTTCAAAGGAGACTGTCTTTGTGCCTGGTATAATGAAAAGTGTATGTAACACAATAATTTTAATGGTTATGGCATGGCATCTTTTGAAAAAAAAGGCAAATTCTGGTATTAATGGCACATACAATAGTTATACACTGTCAGTTAATGAATTCACATTCTGCCTGTCATAAGTGGGTTGTTTCGATTAACAGACTATGCATAGAGGCGACAGACCTTTTTTCTTTGGTTGGTCATGGGTGATAGAATATCACGTTGGTATTATTTAATTTATTTTACCAGTACCAAGTTCTATACATGTACCTAGCAACCAACAGTGACCAAGGACAACGAAGCATGCAATGAGTTTAAAACTCATTAACGGCGAAAAAAAGTAATTGTTTGAATTTAATTATAAACTGATTATGCCATGTTGTGACCTTGTAAAGGTGCAGACCGACAAGTAATGACTTTGGTGTATGTTCAAATGGGGATCATGATGATTGAAATATTGAGATATTGCATGTAGCATATTGTAGTAAATCAAACAATGGGATTCTCACATGGATTTCAAAAGATATATTTGTCTGACATGCAGACCAGTGTTGGTGCTTTTTTATTTTGTTTTTTCATTATATTCAAAAAATGGTCAATTAAACTTCTGATTTAAATCAATTAAAACAAATAATTCATTAGTTTGAAATTACGTTTGTTTTCAAAAATCATAAAATAAATGAATGACTTAAATTTAAATGCCACCCTAGACGTATATTTTCATATTCCCCACATTTTAGTGGAATACATGTAGATATCTACTATAAGCTCAATGTAAATATAGACGAGTAATAGTGCTAGCGTACACACAAGATTTTTTTTTACCAATCTCATTTACTATAAATGGGATAGTGCCAGAAGTACATTAATGACAGTTTCAGATTTATCACCAGGCTTTCACCCTTGGTGATCTTTTTATTATAGTATTCAATAACAAAGTGTGCATAATTTAAATCAATGTTTATTAATGTTGATTTAAAATCACTAATACTGCATGAAACAGCTCTGACCACATTTACCATATTACAAGCAGGAAATCCCATTAATAATATCCAAACTCTGCACCTAATACACACAGTACATTATTGTCTGTGTGGATATTAATAAACTCCTCAAAAAAAGTCTGGAAATCTGAGTTTGATCAGTTGTATCTCCCGTTTTGTAGTAATAATCAATGCAAGTTTGGTATCGTCTGGAAGATTATTTAATTTTCTTTAAAATGATACCCTACTTGTTACGATTATGCCATCAGAAAAAGAGCAGTGTTCAAAAACGTGGTGTAAAGTGTAAATTGAAAAGCTGCAAAATGACCAAAGTTCGGTAAGTCACACAATTTTTGTTGTTGTTGATGGGGAAGTTTCCTAATTGTCTCTTCAGTTGTTATGCATTCTAATGTGAACATTGACATGGATTGAAACAAACACATGCATAATTAAGCAAACAACAACAATAAAAAGTAAAAAAAAAAAAACTTTAATGGGCATTTACAAACTGGACACAAGGCATTTAATCTCACAGACCTTTCACCACATTAACACAACAAACTAACAAAAAAGTGGCAGGACCTTGATTTACATGAGTTTTCATGTTAATCTTCACGTGGATCTTTGATTTTAATGACATGATCAGAGTTCAATATCGGGTGGATGACCCACGTGCCCGCGCCACCGCCTGGCACCGCTTCGCCATGCCGTTGATGAGCTTTGTGATTCGTTGCCATGGGATGGCATTCCACTCGTCAATTAGTAATTGACGCAGACCTGCCAATGTTGTTGCATTTGTGACTCTCTTCCGTACAGTCCGGCCGAGTCGATATCTCAAATGTTCAATGGGGTTGAGGTCTGGGCTGCATGCAGGCCAGTCCATTCTCGTGATACCCTCTCTCTGAGAAAATCCGTGAAAATCAAGCTAATGCCACTTTTTTATCACTTTGTGGTGTTAATGTGGTGAAAGGTCTGTGAGATTAAATGCCTTATGTTAAGTTTTTAAATGCCCGTGCATGTTTTTTTTTACTTGTTGTTGTTGTTGTTGTTTGCTTACTTGTGCAGGTGTTTGTTTCAATCCATGCCAATGTTCACATTAGAATTCATAACGACCGAAGAGACATTGGGAAACTCACTCATCAACAACAACAAAAATTGTGTGACTTACCGAACTTTGGTCATTTTGCAGCTTTTCAATTTACACTTTACACCACATTTTAAAAGACTGCCCTTTCCCTGATGACATATTCATAATAAATAGGGTATTTTAAAGAAAATTAAATAATCTTTCCAATGATACAAGGTTGCATTGATTATTACTACTAAACGGGAGATATAATCGATCAAACTCAGATTTCAAACTTTTTTTGAGGAGTTTATTTTGTGATAGTTATTAGCATTGCTGGGCAGTTTTCATTTTAAAGGTCAATTCATAAATTGTACTGGCACATATTTTTCAATTTATTAATTCACTTTTCTGCTCCCTTGCTTCTGAAATGTCAAGAATTAATTTAGCTTTAGGCATGTTGATAACCCCCTTGACAGACGGGTAAGGATTAGTGGTGTATTCTAGCAGGCAGCAATTATACAGCGGTTGTATACATCATATATACATGTATTTCTATAACTATATTTAATGCAAACTTGTGCAATGTAGGCTTACTGCATTTTTTTTTGCTGACATGGTATAAATTACAACTTACTGTACATGTATTTCTTGCCTGCATTCAAGCATGTAATCATGCTTACATATTGATAAAACAGGACTCTCTGAAATAAAATTTGTTTATCCATTCCAATATATGTCATCATCATTGCATCTATAGGAGGCTGATATATTGCTTCCGATACAGCCTACATGATGGCAAACTTGTGGCTTGCAATAAATTTGTATATAAATTGGGTTGTCTTATTATTCCATGGTAAAAGAATAGTAATTGCAACGAGGCTTTTTGATGGATGGCTTTTGCCAAACTTCTTGTGTAGGATGAAAAGAAAAAACAAGGTCTGACGATTGATTTTTGTGGCAGAAATTATGATAAGATATTATATTGTCAATTTGTCATAGCCTATTTCCGGTTTGTGTTTCAGAATACAATGTCAAATAAATTACAATGAAAACAGGAATTCTTTTTCAGATCGGTATTAAAAATGAGGCTTTGAATTTCCATAAATATACACTCGAGACAATACTGTCCAATGTCCATTTATCACACCGGAGAGAATAAATGCTGGGGAGCTCCAGATATTTTGTAATTTGTTTCCTTGGAAGCCATGGCAAAATAAACTGTGTCATCCACAGGAAAGCTTTTTGTATGTGCAAATTACATTGTTTGTCCAATCCAATAAGTATTGTTGAATTTCTCAGTTAAGTGTTCATCCCAGTACAGATGTTTGTTGCTTTCAATCTATATCTACATAAAAGTTTAAATTTAGTATATTGTAAATTATCAACATCTACATGCATATACCATTACTTCATGATTTATCTGATGATGTGATCTACACTTCTATAGTAGTATAAATAATAAACCCTGGTCATTGACATTGTGTGTTACATGTACTTGTACACTGTGCACTGTAAACATTGCCACTTTATTAGTCTAATCAGTTTTGGAAAGCCTGACGCTGTATAAATAATAAATCGCCAATTGGCAATTGACTTAATTACGGGTGATACCAATTATAAAAATGTGTATACTGTTGCATACCGTGTACTGTATAGATGTAGGAAGTTATGCCTGACAAATATAGAGTAGATGCATGAAGTACTCAATCAACTTCATACCACTGTAATGCAACATGATACATTTTTTTTTACTGTACATACTTATTTTAAGTGTCCTACTGAAAGGGTAAAAAGCTAAGTTTTATGTAAATTGTAAGATCTAGCCCAGGTTCAGTATATAATTTTTGTTATTCAGTGATGATTTAGATTAAAGATTGTGTTTTGTTTTGTTTTTGCTCAATTTCAAATGTTCTTATAAAAATATCTAAATTTCCCGTGTATATTCCGTGTAAGTCACTTCTCACATACATGTAGCCTTGAACCAAAACCAAAATTTCAAAGGAAATATCGGGTGTTAAAAATTGAAGTTGATACAAATTAGCAAACTAGACATTGGCAAGTTAATCCAACAGCATGTTTGCCATCAAATAGTGTATTATTCTGAGCTGTAGCTTTAGAATTTGTGAAAGTTAGCATTTTTAAGCTTGTAGTGTATTGTGAGCAATTTTGACAGGCCCAGGGGAATTGCAGATGTGAGAGTACATTCTGGAAGTAAAATTTAATCAATTTTTTTTACATCAATGCTAAATGTTTTCTTCACCAGTCTAAATCAAGAACATTATTTGAATTTCCTATTAAAGAATCACTCACAAAACATATTTCTAAAATTTTCAATCTTCTCTTGTCATTCAAGATTCAATGCTGATTACAAAGCTGTGGATTCTGCTGGTAATACGATCCTCCATCTGTCATGTGCCCGCCCTAACACAAATTGCACCGAGGTGATCCTGCAGAACAGAGAGATATCGGAGTGCCTGTTGCAGAGACAGAACAAGACAGGACACACGCCACTCATGGTAGCCTGTATGTTAGGACACGAAAACCAGGCTAAACTACTCCTTGCACTTGTGAGTATATCTCTCGTTTCAGTTTAACATTTATTTCTGTATTCATCTGTTTCTTTGATTGACTGAATGATTGATTTATTGATTTAATCATTCACTCATTCATGAGTTTAACATTTATTCTGAATGGTATACACATGGAAAAATATATTTACAAATTCATTAACCCCATCACCATCACAGTAACTACCACCATCATCATCATCATCACCATTATAATTGATGGTCCCGCAAACAAATTTGTGTTACTCTTTCATACAATTTTATCATCATCCTCTTCCTCCTCCTCCTCCTCCTCCTCCTCCTCCTCCTCCTCCTCATCATCATCATCATCATCATCACTACAACTTCTGTTTGCCCACACCAAACAACTACACATACAATAATAACATGCGATTTGGAAACAGTGTCACTCCGGAAAAAAAACTCTTACATCACACGGATATGAGCCCAGTACATTTCATTAAGCAATGTGTGCAAGATAACAATGGGGATCAATACATGGTGACAGTGTATCGTGTTCAATATTTCATAATATTCTGGGCTGGATAATGAATCAATTGTGAGGAATAAATGCTGCGTGTCTGCCTGGGTGTGTTTGAATGGCTGCATACACATGTATGCATGCGGTGTGCGGCATTCTAGCTTGCTTTTATTTGAACTGTCGCTCTGAGAGTCATGGCAAACACATTAAGTGAAAGGGACACATTAGTTATTGATTATCTATAAGTTCTTGTGCTTGATGTTGATGTGTCTGAGGTAAAAAGAAAAAACAGAGACAATGATTTCAGTGAATATATGTAGACACAAGTAATGTACATGCATAGATGCCTTCAGCATCATACATTTTAATTCACACACCGCTTTAATGATGTTGTTTTCACATTGCTCGTAAAAACTGTATTTGCAAATGAAATACTGTATGTAAAAGCTCAGTGATATAATTGGGAGATATAAAAAAAATGCCTTCGGAATCAAACTGGTTGAAAGCTGGAGTGGATCTCCTGGCTGGAAGGATTTGTCTTGAATGTGTTTTCTAAAGGAGACTCAAGCATGAACATAAAAGCAGTTTAATTCTCTTGAGGTCCAAGAGAATTAAATCCCATAGAAAGCTACAGGAAATTTGTCGTCCCTCTTCTACCTCCATGGTCTGTCACAAGGCATATTGATGGGAGTTATTTTAAAATAAGCCAACCTTTGACTACAAAATTTTCACAGGAGAATCCTTGCACAGTTTACTTGATTCTAGAATTAATTTTACCCGAAATTGAGGACAACCCCCAATCATGTCATCTACCTTAAATGCTTGTTTTGTGTGTTATGTATGTATGAATATTAATTTTAAAAAATCACAAGAAACAAACAAAAATACTTAATTTTCCTGAAAATTGTTCCCTTTCAAATTGCTGAGCAATATACAGTTTCTATATTAAAAAAAATATATTTTTCAGAAGTATTTGTCATCCTATTCTTTGAATATAAAATCATTCTGTCAGTCATTAAAATTAATATTAGTCATTAACAAATTAATAATCAATGTTTAACAAAAAACATATTTCATTCAGATAATGATGATGATAAAACTGTATGGAACAGTAACACTACTGTATTTTTTTGGGGGGGATAGGTGTTTTTATTATTTATCAAATTCATGTGTGTTAGTGATGAATACTTCCATTCTATGAAATGAAACTCACACCATCATTTTTCATAAGTTGTCAGTGTCTTTTGTCAGTAAAATTTGTAGTTATTCACATATGTCATATTGGTTTTAAATTAGTGTATGAATGCTGCCTGCCTACAAAAATTCATCCTAAATTTGTACCATAACTTGAAACCATTACTGCAGCATTCATCAGTGATTTGACTTGCATTTCAATATTTGTTGATCTTTTATGACTCTAATTGGCTAAAATATTAGTTATACACCACATAATAGATTATTCGTTAAATTGATACATGTACATTTCAAATCTTTATGTCTACTACATGCACTTCAATTGTATCCCAACGCTACTTTGCAGAAAGCCTCATTGACAACTCAAGACGAATCGGGCAAGACGGCCATCCACCATGCTACGGAGAAGGGCCACAAGTCTTGCACCGCTCTGCTCCTGGATTCAGATCCGGGCCTTGCCAAAATAGAGGATTCAGAAGGTCGTATCCCCCTTCACCTGGCTGTGATAGAGGGCAAGACAGAGGTGGTTGGGATGTTGCTGCAACACAGCGACGTTAACAGCAGCGACAAACAGGGCCACTCACCAATACATTGGGCTGTTGGTAAGGAATCGCGTTGCCCATCAACTTTTACCCTCATTTTTATATTTAAGCTGTACATGTAGGTATTCATTTTATAGGGAGGTCCACCCTGATGTCAAGTTGATTTTAACCCGTTGACTACGGGATCCGGATGTGCTCTGTGTTAACTCTATGGGATTTTCAGAATCTTGGAGGCAACGGGTTAATAAGAGCAGAAAAATGAGAGCAACCTATTAATAAAGCTTTGGGGAAAGTCCGTCAAAGAATAACAGATTTATGAATATTTAAAATTTAATTTTGTAATGCCACATGCGAGCAGCTCCCCAATTTCTCATGTAATATAAATTCCATAAAGTGCCATTTTCTCAGAAAATTGAAAACAACTTTACCTGTGCGTTTGATATATAATCAGAAAACATATGTCCATTAAAAAAACACATTAAATTATCATGAACCATTTAAAAAAAGGACAGTGTACGGAATCTATATTACATGACAAAACTTTCATTAAAGTGTTTTCATTATTTTTCTCATTTTATTATAGCAATCAACTCAATGTCAGGGTGGACTTCTCCTTTCATGTATACGTTGTATATTTTGCAATCTTAAAGGGAATTCATAATCATTTAATTTTTCAATTTTATTGCAGTTTCATTCACTTTCTACAGGCATACATGTACCAGAAAGCAAAAATTTGTACTGTTGTTCAGTCACAAAATTTGTGAAAGTGAAACAAATGCAAAATATTTAGCATATGACACTAAAAGTACAAATATATTCAGATATGAAAGAAAGCATTATACCACGGTGTTTGTCAGTGTGTATGTCTCTTTGTGTATGTGTGGGTAAATGTGTGTTTGTGTGTGTCTGTCTGTTTGTCTCTGTATCTGTGTGTACATTTATGTGGTGTATCTGTGTTCATGTGTCTGTGTCTGTCTGTTTGTATGTGTATACATTTGCTTGTGGTACCTTTTAATGGAGGGATGTGTCCATTCCAATTCCAACATTCCCAGCATGTGATAATCTTCAGTGCCATTCTAGAATACTACCAGCTGCAATGTATGGTTCACCTCTTTTCGATGGAATCATTATCATTACCAGAATCTTATTAGTAATGTGACATGCATACATTTACATCTATTCATTATAAAAAAAAAACACCTGTGGTAATTTTTCATTGTATTACTGTTATACAAAGTACACTTTAGATTCCAGGTCATATTGACATTTTCAATTTGATTGACCCTGTTACAGCTGCTGATAATTTGAAAGGGGAAAATGCATCAGCGTTTAACTAGAGGAGAAAGAGGCACAATTAATATATTAAAAGCAAAGATATCCATTATATGTCAATATTGTACAAGCTCTCACTGGAATCAAATTGATTTTAGTGTGAATTTAGAAATGCCCTGGGCTATATCCATGCTTTGACAAAATCTCATTAAGGGATGTTATATGGCTTTCAGAACTAAATGGTTAGGTATCATGTACAGTACACTGCCAAGCTCTTTGAATCAATTTATTAAATATAAGTGGTTTACTGTTTTATAAATAAAAGGGCTATGCATTTTCAATTATTTCACCAAAGCTCCCACATTCAGTCTGTGTGTATTTCTAAATGTGTATTTGGAATTAAACAAAAAAAATAATTTGCTGATATTAATAATAAGAAGAAGCAGATATTTACAATATCAACAATAATAATATAATTACTGATAATGATAATAATAACGATCATGATAATAATAATAGTTATAATGAGAATAAAATGATGATAATGATATTGAGAATGCAATTATTATCATACTACTACTACTTCTACTAAAAAGAAGAAGAACACTAATGACAGCATTATGAGATGTTACAATGTTTATAGTACTTTTTGTGATAACTTAAATGTATATTAAATTGGGAACATGAAGCATAGTACAGTGTAAGTACAGTATTTATCCAGGAGAATCCTGCTTACATTCCCGATATTCACACCACATGTAATTTTTCACCTTCCTCTGACGTCACATACTCTGTTGATATTAATTTGCTAAACAAACTAATTAATGATTTGCAGCCAGCTTCTGACGCTAATTAGAAAAAAAAACTGCTGGCTAGTGCTCAACTGATTGCTAACGTTGAATGGATTCCATAGTAACAAAATGGTATTAGATATTAAAGCCAATTAGCTGCTTATTGTACTGATAACCCAGTATCAACTTTGGATGAAATTATTGGTATAATTGTTAGTGTTCTTGTTTTTGTTTTATCTTCTCATTAGGATATTTTGTAGGTTTTTTGGGGGGTGGGGAGTTGTGGGTTTGTCGTTTTTTTTTTTTTTTCATTGTTTTTCTAACATTCATGTTCCATTTATTAAGTGTTAGAATGTAAGATACCTTAGTTTGCATGGGACAGTTGTACAGCATGTTATAGCAATGTCCCCCAAAATACAGAATTGCCCCAAAGCTTATCTTATACAGTTTTACCTTCTTCCTTGTTAAATTAGATTAACTATATAATAGTAAATATGTATTTGATACATAATGCTAAATAATAATAATAATAATAATATTGATAATAATAATAAATATATACAAAAATATGTGGCACAAATTTTGTGTAAATATATTCAAATGCACTTTGTAGTTATTCATGTATAACTGCATTGTTCGGGATTGTACAATGAGAACAACGTATGTATTAAGTCAATTAAACTCATTAATCTGCAGTTGCTAAGTAATAACTAAATACATCACTAATTATGGCTCAATATTTGATCCATGTATTAATGTCTCAAGTCTCAACAATCTCTGGCTGAAGACCTGATGTCTTTTCTGATGTCAGCACCAAATCTTATTGGATTTGAATACTATGCAAAGGACTCATCATTAAATTATCAGCTATAACATTAACCATATTTTCTGGTAGTTGTGCCTAGTCCTGTCAAATTCTCATCATCATATCAAACAGCATTATCATACAACACTGCTATCGTTGAATTATTACGTGAGAAAGAACATTGAACTTAGCATGTTTATTAGCTTGACTGAATTTTCCCACTCAATTTGTGTCCGAGTAGACATAAACTATTGGGCGTGCATGATTGGTATTGATTTCTTTTCATTTGATTGGAAGGTTCACATTCACGTCAATGCCATATCGAGATCTGTGCGACTGTACCATTGTGTATTAGAAACTGCATTGTTTCACTCAGTATGTGTATGTGTATGTGTATGTGTGTATGTATATGCATAAAACAAATTATACACATATACATGTACATGTATATGCTGAATATTTCACAGTGGTTTTATTTTCGCAAATTTTGCAGCTTACTGAATGCGAAGATTTTCTGTACAGAGTGAATGCAAATATTGTACAATACATCGCGAAAATATACCCTCGGGAATCCCCCGTCTTGAAGCAAAATCACGAAAATATATGGACGCAAAATATATGGCGTATACAGTATATAATACATTGTATAAACTGATTATTTGAAATGAAATGAGGACAACCTTGATGATTGTTGGTTCAGAAATGAATGATTTATTGATAAACTCTATCACTAAATGTACAGTTAAAAATGCACATTATACTTTTTTACATCCCTGATGTTCTGATTTCATATTGTAAATTTTGCTTTTTCAGGAATTATTATTCCCATCTAAAAAAAAAACCCAGACCCCCACTCCTTGTGGAAGGAATTAAGCAATGGCTGACTACACAATATTTATTATTTTGTATATATATTTTGTGAACAATTCATTGAGATACCCACCTATTGCACTCTCTTTGAAATACTTATAGCATAGGGACATGCGATAAGTTGTGTATTCTGCACAATACAAGAACAGAATATTCTTCTTATTATTATTATTATTATTGTTATCATTATTATTATTATTATTATTATTATTATTATTATCATCATCATTATTATTATTATTATTATTATTATTACTTTTAATTATTAATTATTAAATATTATTATTGTTCTTATGATTACATTCTCATCAGTTTGTGGCTTTCACGATTTGATCGACGTCCTCGTGGACCACGGGAGCAACCCGTCATCGGCCGACAGCTATGGGGCCAGCCCCCTGCACTATGCCGCCCAGATGTGTGGGGACCCTGCGGTGTCAAAGATTGGGATCCTGTGTGTGAAGACCCTGATCAAGCGAGGAGCTAACGTGAATGCATTTGACATGGGTCACAAGACGCCGTTACTCTGGGCCGCCAGTGCAGGCAGCTGTGAGGCATGTCGGCTGCTGGTGGAGGCTGGTGTCGATGTGACGATATCCGACCTGGATGGGCTGACAGGTTGGTGTGCTAAATGCAATTTTTCTTCTTAATGCAGCTTTAAATTGTATTTACTTCTTGCGAAAGTATGACACTTCTGAAAAATGGTAGTTTATTTGCTTACCTTTCACAGTGCAATGCAAGACTTTTGAGTCACTGTAAAAAATGTCTCAGACAGACCCAGTTTGGGATTAATTGAATCCAGTACCACCTGATTACTAGACAGTATTTGATGTGGTTGGCTTCCCCTATATTTTCAGCACCTAGGTAAAATAGCAAACTTGTTTGGTATGTTTCAGTTCAAAAATACTAGGAGTCCATCTGGATCAACATAGAGGAGATCCACATTAATGTGAAACTGTAGAGATCTGTATTATTGCCATACTTTTGTACATTTTGACGAAAGAGTGTGGTACTATGATACATGGTCAAAGAATATGAAACTCATATTTTCTATGAAGTGCAGACTGCAGAAATTGTAATTTGAACGAATATGTCATTTATCAAATGCCCCCTAACCAAGCTCCTGATAAAGTTCTTAAAAGATTAAAGATGATTGTCTGTTCGACAAAGCACAGTGATACACCCAACATACATGTAGCATATCTACATTGTCATCATTCCATTCTCCCTTCTTTTATTTGATCAGCTCTCCACTGTGCTGTTACTTGCAACCATTCCCCCTGTGTTGAGACCCTTCTTAAAGACTGTCACTGTAAGCCAGACGTTCCTGACAAGAATGGCTGTACCCCGTTGTTCTATGCCTCCTCCATGGATCAGGCTGATAATGTCAGGGCACTGCTGGACTGTGGTGCTTCGGCTGCATGGCAGGATGCTAAGGGAAAAAGGTAAAAAATGCTTGTAGGTTATTTTCCTACAGCCAGTTCTTGGAACAATCCCCCAGAAGATTACTCCACCTGACAACTCCCCAGGAGGACAGCTCCCCCCTGGGACAACTCCCCCCCCCCTTCCTCCGTCCACCAGCACGTCTCCCCCAGAGGACAACTTTTCCTGAGGACAACTTTCCTGGAGGACAACTCTCCCGGAAGAGTTTAGTTTAAAGCCCAAGTTTAGTTTTGAGGATTT
>JZLH01S0007026.1:21429-37162 GCA_001188425.1 Eucidaris tribuloides | reverse complement strand
CAGCGGGTCGCTTTCTCTTTGCCTGATCGGCGTGAAGGGGAGAGATCCGGGTCATTCTAACATCCGGGTAAGTGGATTCGCGCCACTTACGTCATGACTCACTTTCGATGTGGATTATTGCGGTAGTGTGATCGCGAAGACAATGTGGATCGACACCACTTCTCTACCTATAGGTACGAACCCACATGTGTCACGACCTTAGAGAGTCTCTGTGTGTAGATGTCTAGGTGACGGTCAGTCTACCACACAAGATCCATATCCCAAGTTTTAGCCCTGCTCAAGCCAAAATAGAGTAGAATTTTTATTTTTATTTTTAAATGATTTCATTGAAACATCCATTCTTTTCCTGTCAAAAATTAATGTCATGTAAGAAGATAATATTATATAGGCCTAATATAGGCCTATACCTTCTTGCCCACGTAAGATTAATTGCATATTTTGAGCTTTCAATATGTAAATAAATGATGTAGGCCTATTATGTCATACTGAATTAAGTTTAAATAATGTTGGTAACTTAATTGCCCTTCACCGACGTTAACGTCGGTGAAGGGGAAAGTTACCAACATTATTGATTAATTCTCCCGGCGCAAACAAATCATTAATTGATTGAATTAAGTTTGCATTATTTTCATCTATGGTATTCATGATTCTTCACATAGTAGACCCAGGGAGTTGTGATAGACCTGATGAGATGCACTTACGCTGTGTGTGCGTCTGTTGTGTGCTGTGTTGTGTGTGTGGTGTGTGTGTGCTGTCGTGTGTGGGTGCGTGTGTGTGTATGTGTGTGATTGTGTGTGTGGGGTGTATATATGTGTTGTGTGATTGACGCGGACCTGGTGTATGTGTGTGTGTGTTGGTGTGTTGTATGTGTGTGTATGTGTGTGTTGTGTATGTTGTGTGTGCTGTGTGTTTGTGACCGTGCTATTGCCCTTGGTGCGGTGTATGTATGTATGTGTGTGTCTCTCACGATGTGTTGTCCTGTGTGTGCCGGGCGTGTGTGCGTGTATGTATGTATGTATGGTTGTGTGTTGTATTGTTGTTGGTTTGTGTGTGTTGTGGTGTATGAATGTCGGTGTATTGCGTGTGCACAGTGTATGTGTTATGACTTTTAAAGTTTTTGGGGGAGGGTCGGCCGCCGGGCCGGGGCGGCATACGTAAGGGGACGTGCCGCTCAGGGATGAGCTTAACAGGAGAAAGTCTTGATATTTTGGGTTCCCGCTAAAAAAAACGGAGAACACACTCAAATGATGACTGTGCTGGAGTTAGAAATCGCTGGAAGGGGTATTTAGGATATCATCTCCGAGTGTTTTGATAAGAGAATCTTAGAAATGGGTCAAGGGTCTCAGAATTTTCAGCCCTGTCACGGTATCCCCACTGGCCCATCTCCACCACGACCCTACCTCAATGGCAAGTAATATGAAGCAATTAAAAAAATCTGAGCAAACGATCGAATATAATTGCTGCCCACCCCAGGCGGCTGTCACACGCCGCATGACAAAACCCCCTACTTAAATATCGGTAGATGAATAATAAATGATTAGTATGATAAAATAAAGTGGAATTGCGACACAATCAATCAATCATCAACTCATATCAATCAATCAATCATCAATCAATCAATCAATCAAATCAATCAATCCATCAAATGCAATCAATCATCAATCAATCAATCATCATCAATCAATCAGATCAAATCAATCAACTCAATACAATCAAATCAATCAATCAATCAAATCAATCCAATCAATCAATCAATCAATGTCAATCATTCAATCAATCACAGTTCACGTCTAGCAGAAAGCCTGAGGGATTTCAGTGAAAACAGATCCAGCAACATTAAACTCCACTGCCCGCCATATCCCTGATGTGAAAATTCGCTGGTCCTTTCGACTGCAATAAAAAAATATAAAAAATGAAAAATTAATAAAATACACAATAAAATAAATAAATAAATGGTATAATATAATAAATAAATAAATAAGAGGTAGAATAATAATAAAGTAGATGAGAGTACATAAATAAATACATACATGAAGTTCACAAAATAATCATAAACATTCGATACATACATAATTCAATCGAATCAATCAATCAATCGAGCAAGCAAGCAAGCAAGGCAAGCAAGCACAGCCAAGACTATCAACCTAGTAAAAAAAAAATTCCAGAATACACTAACTAAACTACTTTATCTAATTCACTATGGAAAGTCACACTTCACACAATCTGATATGTGAGTGAAATTATAGAGCTGCAGCCCCCCCCCAACCCAAGCCCCTCCGCAACCCCCAAAACCCAGCCAACAACATTCCCCGACGTGTCATCCGCTCCAGGCCGGAGTCGGGGCATGCGACGACCTGAGTTCGAAAGTGTAATGACTCGGTTAAATCATATCGTACCGGGTGACATGACATTACAAACCTTGAAAATAACATTGGACATCAAACAGGAGCTCGGACCTGTTTGCAGTTTATCATCGTACGCATTGAAACAAGTAAATATTTCACCTTCTAGATGACGTCAGTATTGAAGGGAAGTGCGAGTGCATTTAACTATCCTCACCCTGCATGTGTGGTTGTGTATTTGGGCAGAATTTCGGCAGTGCAGGATGTTGTTTAAAAAGGGTAATCATTTTTTCCAATTAAAAATGAATTAAAGATCGAACCAATTTCGAGGTATTTTAGAAATATTAGTTTAGTTCATATTTAAGTGAACTTTACGCTTCATTTTATCCGGTCAGAATTTGTGCAGTCCCATACATTGCTTGCTGTGTTGGCAATTTGATATTATTGCCTATCATTTTTTTATTACAACTTGCACTTTTTTAGTGTAAGTGTAAGTTGCACTTGTAGTAGGCATCTCACTCACTCTCCTCCTCACATGATTAATATGTAATATGTATGTGAACTATAGAAAATTATATCAGTAGATGTACCTGCAATCATGGCAATTGCAACCAGTGTTCTCGCCAGGATTTTTTGTGCGCGTGTCGGAAATCTGCAAATTTGGAACCACCAAAATTTACCCGTGTCGCTTTCATTTCCGCACGTCACGTCATCACTGGAGTTAGCGACGTGCGCAGTGGCGCTGGCCGCCAGGCAGGCCGTCGCACTGGGAGCGCCGCGGCATCAATCTCCGTACTTCGAGCGAGCTTAGCTGCTCGTTAGCTTGGTATAGCCAGAACAGGTGCGTACAGCGCCTGGCGTTGTCATGCTGCCAACGTCCGAGACATGATCGGAAATTTTTTTCAAAATTTTTTTTTCCTTTCTTCCTTTTTTCAGAAGAAATGTTATGCTGGAGCATGGAGGGTGTTTTTTTTTCTTCTTTTTTGCGCGTGTCGCTTGGATTTTGCACGTGACACAACGCGAGCTTCTTGACTGCGCACGTGACGCACGCGACACATGTTTTCTACACTGCCAAGAACACTGGACTGATTGCAACACACCTATGTCATGTGGTCCTATACTGCTATAGTACGGACAAATTGCAATTGCAACAACTGACAACTTTGACGAACTAAGTGTGAGTTAGACCAACAATGACGATGTAATCCGTCATTTTAGTCGGGGGCTTCTCAATTTTGACATCATCAGACAGCAATACGGAGTGTTCGTGCGAAGCTACTCAGCGTCTCACGCCGAGTTCGGAGTAGATTTTTGTCTCGCGCCGAGCCGAGTAGATTTTTGCACGCTAATGGCACGAGAAAAAAATCTAATACAAATTTTTTATTAGATTTTTTTCTCGTGCCACGAACCTTCTAAAATTCAATATGCTGTTTTAAGTTATAGCCTTGGCCCTAGGATCAGCACATCTCTCGAACTTCTGATTTTTCCGACGGATTTCTGTTTTCTTCAAAAATATCTTCTTTTCCCTTTTGGATCGTATAGAAACGCCTCCATTGCAATGGCATCCAGTGCGTGCGATTGATCTTTCTAGTGCGCGCGCGCACGCGATAACCCGGGTTTGCCACTGATTTCTAAAGGCATCTCCACTTCCGCAGATCCCAGCAAAAAATTAATGGTGAAACAGCAAATTTGGCCTCTCTGGAACTGAAAAAAACAAAAATGTTCTTTGGCTTCTGAAATTGTGATGCTCTGGAACTGAAATTTAGGGCTGAAAGTGGGGGTCTCAACCGCGGCACATGGGTATCACACAATTATACTAAGTGCCCCGGGGGTGTGATTGAAGTTGGCTGCCCATTTCTGTGTGCGGATATGGCAGAGACTTCATATTTCAGTCTGTCTGTCTGGCATTCATGCTTTGTTGAAGTTTGTTCATTCATCTGTTGATCAGATTTTGTCTTACATACAAAAAATAACCGCCTTGAATTTCTGAAATTAAATTATTAAGTACGGCCTGCAACAAGTTTGCCAGATTTAGGAAAAAATACTCGTCGGAACTTGTCACTGTGACCTGGTTCTTTTTTTTTCTTTCTCCCAGGGTACTCAATGATTTTTTTTGCAAGGCGTGTCCATTCATCCAGCTTGTTTCATGTTGCTGCAGCAGCTTCTAGCAGTAAAGCGAACCTTGCCAAGCTGAGGAAACGGACAGGAATCAGCTTTCTCAACTGTAGGAAAGCACTGGAGAAATTCAACAATGATGTGGACAAGGTAAAACAAGGCTGCCACTCATAGGGGAAATCCCCTACCGTAGGGGATTTTGGTCATGCATAGGTTGTAGGGGATACCTACGGGGAAAATGACCTACCGTAGGGGAAACGTAGGGGGTTTTGATGATATTTTGTAGGGGATGTAGGGGAGTTTTGACAATTTCAGAAATATCATACATTTTTCCAAGGAATCCGGATATATTGCCATTTTTGTCCATCTCGTCGCCGAGAAATTGTGATCACATATTTTTGCATTTCTGAGGTTATTTTTTAGGGAACAAACATACATTTCTTAGGGAAAAAGTTGATTTTGTAGGAGAAAACATAGGTTTGGTATGGGAAAATATGGTTAATTAGGCGTTAGTGGGAAAAGTGGTGTCGCGTAGGGGAAAATACGATGCGGGCGAAGGGGTCAAAAATTCTTGAGTGGAGCCCTGAGGTAAAATGAACTCGGAGCGTTGAGTCACTGGGAAAACCAGATGAGCTGTCCTGTGTTACTCTATTGGGATTTCCAGTCATATCACGAGCGCATGGGTTAAATAACTCAACTTTGGGTTTTCAGGAATGGTGTTTTAGTATAGGATATGGTTAGATTTAAATTGATTTAATTTAGTCTTTTTTTTTGTTCTTTGAATATAACATGAATTCGTTGTGTGTCTTGATTTGTATTGTCAATTATAAACAAAAAGCCATTTATGAGTGATTATCAAATGTTTTTCCTTTGGGACAAAATCTGAGATCGAGAAAAAAAAGCATTTAAAATTAGAATTAAGTTTCTGGGGATACTATGGATTTGCTAGTCGCGCGGCTGCATCGGCCGCAATTTTTTGTGAGCCACTCTAGCTGGCCTCCAATTTTTCACGGTCACCTTCAATTTTGGTATTGAAGGTACATCATGGTAAAGAGTAAGAGATGCTTATTGTTTTAGGTGAATTACTGCCCGTTGGCTTCGTCCATCTTAAATATCCCTTGTGTGCAGCGATAGTGGCCACATTTCTTGACAGATTAGTTTGTCGAATTTTGGTATGTAAGTGATCATAGTTTATTCTATGGACAGCCATTAACTTTTAATGATGCTGCAGCCCATTGTTCACCACCTTTTATAGGGTCAAGCGTCCCTGATGGTCAAATATTCAGAATAAAATGCTTATTTATTTAAATTACTTTATTGTTACTCATGTATTTTTATTCAAACTTGCGGTTACTATGGTGGCATATCTAATGCAGCCCACATGTGTTTGGTGACTGGCGGCCCGTCAGTGTTCCAACTTGGGGTAAATGTCACATTTTCTTTGCATATGCTCTTATCAGCCAGCTTTCTTGTTCCGATTTTATTCAAACTTGCTATGTAGGTTTTATTGGGGCGGGGGGGGCGGGATTTTGGGTAACAAGAGTTTTCAGCTGACAGCACCTCATTGTTCTGACTTTTACATTATAGGATGCTGTGTCATATTTCTAATTCATCCAAATGGGGGTGATGGGCGGTTTCAGGAGATGTGCTCAAAGAGTCCCCCCCCCATACCGGACGTTGGTGCTTCTTAGCTTGTAAATTTGAAATTAGTGATTTAATACACTATATTGTAATCAATTGTATTTGAATAAAAAAGAACAAAGAAATACATAGGAATTGGGTCATGATGACAAGTGTTTGAAAAATAAATACTTCTTACCCAATAGTCGTTTTGTTGTTTTAGGTTTTTGCAGCAAGTCATTCACACTGGATTCTATGCCATGAAAAAAGTGTGTTTATTTGCAAAAACTGTGAAGTGATGAAAATCTATGAATTGAGCCCAAAGTTTCATGTTAATACGGTAGGCAATAGTTGCAAATAAAGAGTTAAGTAACAAAGTAGGGTAATGCAAAAAAGAGGTGAAGAATTATGTGAAACTGTTTGTGCATTCGGCAGAAGTTGGCGTGAAGGAGATGCCACCAGAAAGACCTTGGGATGGAGTAAAGCATAAACTGGACAGGGAAGAGTAACGGCCAGGATCATTATTTGTGTGATGTGCAGAAGGAGGGCGGCAGTGCTTGGTTGGGTGAGAGGGCGGGTAGACACTCCTTGCGAAGGACAACTCACTCCAGGCGGACACTCCCCTCCCCCCCCTCAGACAACTCAACTGGAGACTTCCTGGAAGACATTAAGAATGTTTTCAGTTTTAAAAATATGAATTTATCCACGCGGGAGAGTCTACCCCCCTCCCGCTCGCCGACTCCTTCAGATGAAAATCCCCAGAGAAAAATTCCCTCCCCATGACAACCATTAGGACCTCCGTTGGAGGCAGACTTCCTGGAGGACTTACACAATGTTTCCAGTTTAAAAAATCTGAGTTGTCTCTCTTGAGGCGCGTCGGGAATCCCTCAGAGGACAACTACCCGCTGAGGAACAAATCCCCCTCCAGGGACAAACTAACTGAGGGTATTACTCCCTAAGGAGACTTCCCTGGTGGAAATAAACAATGTGTTCAGTTGTTAAGAAATTGTCCTCTGGAGGAGTTGTGGGTGGGGGATTTGTCCCCTGGGGGTAGTTGTCACTCTGAGTGAGTTTCGAGGGAAGGAGTAAGCGCACTAAACTCGCAAGGGAAGGGAACAGCTCAAGGCTGATTAGGTGTGATGTGCAGAGAGTGGCAGCAGTTATGGTTGAGCGTGAGAGGGGATATCCTGAACGTTTCAGGCTGAATAGTCCAAAGGCCCGTATGACTATGGAGGCGTCAACAGATTGAAAATCTAAGTACTATGCAATTCTAAAAGCAAGTAATAATTACTATCAGGACACACTCCCATGGTGAAGAACTCACCTGCAATTTCCGGAGGACAGCTTCACTGGAGGATAGTCGCTGCGTGGACATTTCTGGAGGCACTACCGGGGCAAAATCCCCCCCTACACAACTTCCTTAAGGAAACTCCTCTGTGCTCCCCAGAGGACTTTTTGTATAGAATGTTTTAGTAGTTTTAAAATCTGAATTTTCTTGGGGGAATTATGTCTTTCGCGAGGGAGAGTTTGTCAGGTGGGAGTCAGCCCAGGGGAGTTGTCCTCCAGGGGATAGTCGCTAGGACGCATAATATACACTTGTCGCTGCTCCTGAAGATTCCAACGTCTGAACCTGGCATAAATTCCTGAATCGCATATGGGCAATTCCAGATTAAAGAAATCACATTCAGACATTTTTTTTATTGCGCTTTGGGGCATATTCTCTAGAAATATTATTATTTGAATCTGAACCTATGATTTGTCAGTAGTCTCAAACAGGTCACCTGGAAGTAGTAGAGTTTTCAATTTGAATAAGTTTCTCGTTTTTGCATTGTAGTTATACACATAATGCTTGGTTCGCATTACCATTTTTGGACTGATATTTTACGTATACAAAGCATTTATAAAACTATTAGTGAGCTTAAAGATGAAGTGAAAGCCGTTTTCTTCTGAATGGGTGCCGAGCACCTGTTTAAGTTGTTCGAAGACAATTATTGTATCATTCGAGGTACAAGCATGTCAGCTATATACGGATACAGGGACAATATAATGTTGCGGATTACGGTATCATTACATGGTGTTAACGTTACGAAGATTAGCGGTGGACACTTTTAGGTCGCTATATTTTAATACTTAAACATTAATGCTAAGCTGTATTATTCAATTTTTGCGCTTTTTCCTTACCTATAAACTATTATATAATTAATTTGAATGCTGCTTGAATGTGAAATAATGTGAGCACTCACAAGATTCGTGTGTGTTTTTTCAAGAAAAAGATTAAGAAAATTTTTGGCAAGAAATTAGTTATTGCAAGAGAAGTCTGCTCTACATAATACTCAAATTAAAGAGGTTTGATGAGTTATTGTGTGACCGAAATCTATCAATGTATAGCACATTTTTTTTGGAAATTATTAAGATTCATGATTTTGATCCCTGGGTAACATTTTCGCCGGAATTGCCATTATGACCTTTCTTTTGGCTATCTTGAGGGGACAGTCGCTGCTTGGTACCTGTAGTTACAGGAACACACTGCTTTGATTGTTATCTCCATTGATGAATATAGGCCGGTCTATATTATTATGATATTGGAACTTTTGGGGGCTGTCCCCTAAGAAGAGTAAGTGATCATAGGGGTGGGATAAGGCCGACGAGCACTTACACATTTTGTCGTACGACTGCACGACTCTGGATCCGACTAAAAAACAAGCTTATTATTTCGTACACGCTGATGTTTGATTTCCGGGATTTATTTCAGTGCACAATTGGTAAGTCGTGCGACGCGAAATCACATAGTGTGGGTGGCATTAAGGAAGGCGGGGAGGAAAGTGGATGGGGTAAAGCCGCGGCAAATTCTCTAATGGAGTGTACACTTACAGGGATAACTGGTTGTGATGTCCAAGAGAGAGTGGTAAAGAGATAAGAGAGGTAATTATAGAGTACTACGCCAGGGGAGTTGGGGGAGGAAGAGTAGGCCTATCCATCCTAGTCTGACGTTGAAAATAGTGGCATGCTGACTAGTTTTGCTGTGTTGAAACTACATCAAGCCTGTCACAGTTTGACAGTTTTTTTTTTTTAATTGAAGTTCCACAATGTAATGAGTATCTTTAAAGGAAATAAATGTTAAAGACTTCTTTGCCTGTCTATATATTAGATAGTGTTTAGTTTGTGTTATCATACAGAATAGCATTCATACATTTGAGATATATAGCTTTTCGTCTGGATTATGTGGCAACTTGAATATATGTATAATTTTTGTTTCATGGTAAACTGTGAAACGGAGCTTTGTGGCTGAGGATGCCAAATTCCACATATAGGTGGGTTCAATGTAGCAACAGGCCAGTCTGTCATAGCATAGAAAGGAGAAGAGACAGAAAAAATATAGTCAAGGTATTGTATGATTTGGTGCCTCAGTAATGGTAAGGGGGGAGCATGGGCTGGTGAACGCGGAAGCGGATGGGATTTTTGTGGTCTAGGTGAATCAGGTTACAAAGCCAATCATAAAACCACGGAATACAGCTAATAGAACAAATAAATCAGATGAACTGATAATGAAATCACATTGCGGGTCGTGTTGTAAATCACAATTTTGTGTGCAAAATTGTGCAAGAAGCATCAGCAAGAGTCAGTTATTACTCTGTCAACGGAGTTGGAGGAGGTATTGTTGTGATCACTTGAATTTGTCTGCTCTGTATAGTTTTTTATTGTTTGTGATTTGATTGATCTACCAAACACTGCAGTAAGCGGGACTTGGATCAAGCTAACTTCGGCTGTGATAGTTTGATCAAATTATTCATACAATAAGGATGCCGGGCTGCCAGGTACAAGCTAATTTAAATGAGTTTTTGGCTGTGGTCAACATATGCTACCTGTATGCCACTTCTCTGTACCCCCAATCGCACATGATCACACTACCTGCTTGACATTAATCACACATTTCACCTGGACAGGTAATACAAATCATGCATCACTGTAGGCAAATGGTTATATTGCCTAAGTATCTTTTTCAAATATGGCCGCGTATTACCTTTTGAAATTCATAGGCATTAGTGGCATTTATTGTGGGAGCAGTATTGGTAGTGCTTTGTTAAATAACGTAAATAACGTTAACCTTAATACTGTGGCATGTTTCAGAACGTTATCGTTACTCTAATGCCTAATGTAATATTATATTTGTTTCAGACATCCTTATCAAAGCGATCAGATGAAATCTTTTTGTGGGAAGGCGAGAAGAGCTTGGGAAAGGAACCTCACAGCATTCACAATCGCGCAAGTAGGCCGGAGAACATGTCACAGAAGGGGGCTTTCATATCGAGCCCCTGAAGACTGTTACATCGGTGTGAGACATGAATTATCTAAAGCATATTGATGGCGCCTGGGGGCCTGGGGGTATGGAACATACATTTAACATGCACAAAAAGTAAGTTCTCCATTTTAAAATACCATAACTTTCTTAACAACAAATTTTTAGCGGAGAAATTTTGAGGCGGTGTTTTTTACACTCATTGGAAAAATTCGATCCATAGTCATGCATTGAGGGAACACTGCATTAAAGCAAACTTGGCACTTATTCAAAAGTCACAGGAGTCATTTATTATGCCCAAATTAACAGCAAAAAGGCATTTTTTGCTTTATTATTAACGTGTGCTCACTCAAGAATGACATGGTTACATACCCGTTATATTGTAGAACATGTTGCTCTATATTTTGCAGAAAAATATTGGATTTCAATTTTTTGCAATAAATCTAATGGATTTTTCCAATTTCAAAATTTAGGGATCAGTGAATTTGCAATTTTTGATGTTTGTGACTACACACTGAAAACACGAAATAATAATATAGAGTTATTAAGAAACAATCAATGTGTGAAGGATTAAGGGGAGTCAAAGATAGTCATGTTTAACAAGAAGAATACAGCGCATAAATCCAAAACCACTACCCCCGCCACAACATGGCCCCTGTGCTGACTCTTTGATAGATGATGTGCACTTATCCAGATTACTCTTTCTGAATTTGTTCGCTCACTTTTGTGCAAACTAGATATATGAACGGATTTCAATTCCTATGATATTTTTGGTTACACACGACCTGATTGGTTAGATCAATGAAGTAAGCAAGAAGGTCACTATAGACTCTTCTAACACTGACTTGCATCTGATGAACGTATTTTAAAGTTCACTTCCCCAATCTTGAACCTTCGAGAGCGATCCCTCTCCACGTTTCCTGGAATTCCGATGTCAAATTATTTTCTTCAAAAACCATTTTGTTAAAAAACTTATGATATTTGAAAAAATGGGGGAACTTACTTTTTGGTGTAGTGTTTTAGTTTGCCTGAACTAGAAATCTCATATTGCCCAAGTTTATGAGGAGGGCAAACATAGTTTCTAATGAGTTTACTTGTTCAGGTTGGAAGGTTGAAGAGTGGTATATAAAATGTTTTGTAGTTTTGGGCAGGTCAAATGGGGAGGAGCAGGGTGAGGGTGGGGAGGGGAATCTATCTGTTGCAAATCTTGCATCTGATCAATCTTCTTCCTTAGCTGTTTGATCAGAGTGCCTCACTTGAAATTTTGCAGACAGTTGGATTTTGATGCATAAATTATGTGCTACGCACACAGTTATATTTTCGTGCACAAAATTATGTCAGAACTGTGTTCCATGGTTATGGTACATCTGATAGCAATAAATTTGGAAATATTGTGGATCAAACTTCTTCCTTATTTTCAACCAATGCTCATGGAATTTGTCACAGACACATCGGCACACACGTTAATCTTGGGTTGAAGATCTTCAAATCTTGCCCTGTATCAAACTTCTTCCTCAGTTTTTTAGCAGTGTCATGGAATTTGGCACACATAATTGGTTTGGGACTTGAACATGTGCAAAGACACCATTTTTGTCAACAGTCAGGAAACTCGCTGCCCTTGGTAAATGGATCTGCTGCTGCCTATGTTGCCCATATGTCTCAAAGAACCGTCAGGCATTTCTTTTGATTGCCTTCTCTCATTAGCCAAAACGCCATCGACCCTCCACCATCCGTTCCACATCCTTATGTTGTCGATCCAACCTTATCTATCCTCCATCCTGGTTGGCCTTCCCTTGTACCTCTCCTTCTTATTAGTTGTTTGCACTAAACTATCTGGGCTCGCCGTTTCCAATGTCCGTTCTTTGACACTATTCTCTCTTCCTTCAATTGCACAATCAGCCTTTCCTCTTCAGTAACCCCTACTCTTTTGGCGAATCCATTGATGTAGTTCTTCGCTGTCTTTCAGGCCTGACCATGCACCATTCTTCGGCCCCATACCCACATCTCACAATGACTCTATCCTCTTCATGTCACTTTTTTCAATGTTCGCAGCTTTCTTGCACCATAGAGGCTATACTCCACACCAGTGTTTTCACAATTATGCGCCAATAAATTTGGAAAATATTGCTTATGAAACATCACATGATACTTCCTGAATTTTCAAACAGTGAGTCATGGAATTTGCACACACATTAGTCTTGGACTTTGGAGATGTGCCAAGACACATTTTTTTTAATTCGTCGGCGCAGTGTGTTGCCTTGGTAATGCGCATAATATAGCAGTAAATCTGGGAACATTATTGCTGATCAAACTTCTTCATCATTTTTCCAAAAGCAATGCTTCTGGAAATTTCACTCACAACATTGTCTTGGCATGAAGATACAACGACACCATTTGTTGAATGTATCGGCAGAACTGTATTGTCATCGGTAACGATATTACCGGCAACAAAATCGCACAGCCCTGATGAGGGTAATTTGTTTTCTCCATTTGGATTTACTGTGGAGATGCCACAAATATCAGCTCACTCTTCATTGATATTTTTCGTTCGTATTTGTTGCTTATTTCACCAGCTTTGCGTAGCAACTAAAATACACAAGAGAAACTCTAACGTCGTCCCTTACAGTATATCTCTGACCAAAAAACCACCCCTGACATGTATGTGAAGAGAGAATCGATGTCCTCACGCCGCCATGAAAGATCCATATTTGCTATCCCACTGTGTGGCGATACGCTACCGGCTCGCAATCCTCCGTTCGTACGGTCTACAGGGAAAGTGGGAGAGACTCTACCCAGCTTCAGACCGAAGCCTGGTCGCAGGCAGGTAGGCCTGTTCAACACATAGTGGGGATGAATCACTCAGTATAGGCATACGTGTACAGCCCACAGATCCAGAAGGTAAAATATGAGTGGCATTTTAGGGGAAGCTGACTAGGTTGTGGCTTCTGTGAATCAGCTTGCTAAGTTTGACAGTGGTAGTTGAGATGGGTGGGGGGGGGCGGGGGTAGGAGGGGGGAAAGTCTTGAAGATAGGTTCATTGGGTGTGGTGATCATCAGGGGTCACGGGGGACATGAAAGTTATATACAAGTACAAGCTTAAGAACTTCTGCCTGAGCTCGATAATCACTGGGGACCTACACAAATTCCACATCGACTTAGACTGACATATCGCAAAGTTACAGTTTATGTATACCAATTTTATTATGAGTGAAGAACACATGTATTAATAGAGAAATAGATGCTTGTCAGAAATGAGAAATCGCCCAGCGAGACGGAATGCGCGAAATTTATGAGTATCTTTTATAGATTGCATGCCTGACTCAGCGCAGAGGATCAAAAGCAGCAGAATAGCAACTATTACGTATTTTTCAGGGAGGTCTGTCTTAATTTACTGTTATTTATGGCAGGTTATATTTTTTTTTTTTTTTTTTTTTTTTCGGTAAACAATAAAGAGGTTACATAATAAAAAAAAATGAGATCAGAATGCCGAGTATTTGAGAAAATATTTGAAACAGACTGAATCCCAAAAAGTTTTTCTTGTGTGGAATAAGCGAAGAACTAAACAAACCTTTTTCTATCCATCACCACCAGTGAATGTAACCTACAGGCATTTCCTTTGACATGATACCATTGCATTCAAATCACTTCAGTAAGACCAAGCATTGTAGGTTCCATGGTCAGTTCATATATTAATTTTGGACTCATTTCATGTTACGATTCTATTCTATATTATTAATCTACTTTTCTATGTTGAAACGCATCGCCTAGTACTTAATAAGACCAGAACTTGCACCTTGGAAAAATCCTGTACTGCTGGTTGGCATCATATGCAAAAGTTCCTAACCCATCATTAAGACCTTCAGAATGAAAGTTGTGTCCACTGTAGACCACTAGCCGACTCTATTAAGCATACATGTGTGCTTCCCTTTGTCGGACTAAAAAGATATGTTCAAGTCTATGCGATATTCGCGGCAGTGTTAAAAAAAAACAACTTGAGAAAGAAAAGTCTGAACGTTATCCCATTGAACAAGCACGGGAACAAATAGGGCTGTCAAAATTTATATCGTGACACTCAGAGAGCGAACTGGTTAATTCAGACTTCGTGCGGAGTCATTTGTTCCTGTTATACTTTCACTATCAGTTTGTGTTCCCTCAGTGAACCTATGTACAAAACTGTGTCATCATCTAAATTTGACCAACTCTCTCAATTTTTTCATGAGTTCCCACTCTGTATAATGTCTGCGCAGCTCGAGTTAGATACTTCTCCAAGTGATCAGCCCCATCAGTATGACATGTACTATGATCCACTTTGATTCCACACGCTTAGTCATCAGCGGACAGGGTAGGATATCTCCCACTGAACATTCGCGAAAAATAATTGAATTGTTTTTTCCACAAAAAATTTACACATCAATTTCCTAAATAGTTTGATCTGCTAAAATTTCGTCAATTGCTTGTTTTAATATTTATTTATTAGTGTATGCACTAGGTCCACTAAATGAGCTTCTTATGAATATATGCTATTTTTAATTGTTATTATTTATGTTAGCTTGCTGATCGCTCTATAGTACATGTAGTTGCTGCTAGTTGCTCGGGGTAGATGGTAGTGTAGTGCCGTGAGTAGTAATAGTGCAGTAGTAGGATAAGTGAGTCAGGTGAATAGTCAGTAGTATAGTTGGATTTACGATACCAGTAGTAGACTAGTAGTAGCTACGAGTAGGTGAGGGGCGTCAACGGTTAGGGTAGTAGTATAGTAGTAGAGTCGGTAGGGTAGAGTAGTTAGTAGTAGTTAGTGAGTAGTAGTAGTTAGTAGTAGTAGTAGTAAGTAGTACTAGTAGTAGTGAGAGTGTTCAGTAGTAGTAGTAGTAGTAATAGTAGTAGATTAGCTAGTAGTAGTAGTAGTAGACTAAGTTAGCAGTAGTATGTAGGTTAGGGTAGTAGAGTAGTAGTGCGCCACGCTCGTAAGTAGGTGAGCCTTCGTAGTACTTAGTTAAAGTAGCTTAGCAATAGTAGCAAGTCAGTAAGATAGTGGTCAGTAGTAGTTAGTCTAGTGCAGTCTAGTAGCTAGGTATTGGTTAGTTATGCCGTAGAGCTACAGACAGTTAAGTAGTAGTCTGAATAGTGTAGTAAGTACATGTAGTAAGTGTAGTAAAAAGGTAGTTAATTAGTAGTAGAGTAGTAGTGAGTAGTAGTTAGTTAGGCCGTTTGTTTAAGTAAGTTACCTGAGAGTAGACTCCTTTAGATTGTTCTTGTGTGGACGTAGCACCAATAATTTGACCGTGTGTGTGATCAGCTGCCACATTTACGATAGTTCCATGTGGCCTAATTCGAGAAATCTCCCAAGCCGAGATTGGAGCGG
>JZLH01S0007026.1:0-17882 GCA_001188425.1 Eucidaris tribuloides | reverse complement strand
TCGAGCCGTTGAGTACGGGAACCAGATGCGTCCTGTGTTAACTCTATGGGATTTCCAGTATCTCAGAGGCAATGGGTTAAATACATCAACTTTGGGTTTCAGGAATGTGTTTTTACTATAGGATTGGTAGATTTAAATTGATTTAATTATCTTTTTTTTTGTTCTTTGTATAACATGAATTTTGTGTGTCTTGATTTGTATTGTCAATTATAAAAAAAACCTATATGAGAGGATTATCAAATGTTTTTCCTTTGGGAAAAATGAGAGAGAGAAAAAAAAAAGATTTAAATTGAATTAGTTCTGGGGATACTATGGATTTGGCCTAGTCGCGCCGCTGCATCGGCCGCAAATTTTCTTGTGAGCACTCTACTGGCTCCAATTTTTCACGGGTCACCTTCAAATTTGGTATGAAGGTACATCATGGTAAAGCAGAGATGCTTATTGTTTTAGGTGATACTGCCCTTGCTTGGTCCATCTTAATACTGCTTGTGTGCACGATACTGGCCACATTTCTTGACAGATTGTTTTTCGAATTTGGTATGTAAGTGCATCATAGTCTATTCTAGGCACCTATAACTTTTAATGATGCTGCCCCCATTGTTCCACCTTTTATAGGGTCAAAGGTCACCCTGATAGGTCAAAATTCAGAAAAATGCTTATTTATTTAATTACTTTATTGTTACTCAATGTATTTTATTCAAACTTGCGGTATACTATCGGTGGTCAATCTACATGCAGGCCACAACAGTGTTTGGTGATGGCGCCCTCAGTGTTCCAACTTGGGTACCATGTCACATTTCTTGCATATGCTCTATCAGCCACATTTCTTGTCCGATTTTATTCAAACTTGCTATGTAGGTTTATTGGGAGGGGGGGGGGATTTGGGTAACAAAAGTTTTCAGTGACAGCACCCTCATTGTTCTGACTTTTACATTATAGGATGCTGTGTCATATTTCTAATTCATCCAAATGGGGGGTGAGGGGACGGGTTCAGGAGATGTGCTCAAAGAGTCCCCCCCCCCCGATACCCCCGGGTGAGTGCTCTAGTTGTAATTTGAAATTGTGATTTAAATCACTTATTTGTAATCATTTATTTGAATTAAAAAAGAACAAAGAAATACATAGGAATTGGTCATGTGACAAAGTGGTTGAAAAATAAAATACTCTTACCCAATAGTCTTTTGGTAGTTCCAGCAAGTCATTCACCACTTCTATGCATGAAAAAAGTGTGTTTATTTTGCAAAAACTGTGAAGTGAATGAAAATCATGAATTGAGCCCAAAGTTCATGTTAATACAGGTAGCAATGTGACAAAATAAAGAGTTAAGTAACAAGTAGGTAATGCAAAAGAGGTCAAGAATTATGTGAACATGTTTGTGCATTTCAGGCAGAAGTTTGGCTGAAGGAGCAGGCACAGAAAGAGGGATGGAGTAAAGCCACTAAACTGCAGGGAAGAGTAACGGCTCAAGGACTTATTGGTGTGATGTGCCAAGAGAGGGCGGCAGTCTTGGTTGGGTGAGAGGGGTAGACAACTCCCTCAGAAGACAACTCCTCCAGGGGACACATCCCCTCCCCCCCCCTCGACAACTCAACCTGGAGACTTCCCTGGAAGACATTAAGAATGTTTCCAGTTTTAAAAATATGAATTTTCCGACGGGGAGTCCTACCCCCCCCCTCGACAACTCCCTCAGATGACAACTCCCCCAGGAACAAATTCCCCTCCCCCATGACAACTCACCTTAGGACAACTCCGCTGAGGAGACTTCCCTGGAGGACCTTAACAATGTTTCCAGTTTAAAAAATCTGAGTTGTCTGGGGGGGAACTCCCTCAGAGGACAACTCCCCCAGGAACAAATCCCCCTCCCAGGACAACTCAACTGAGGGTATTAACTCCCCTAAGGAGACTTCCCTGGAGGAAATAAACAATGTTTCCAGTTTTAAAAATTGTCCTCGGAGGAGTTTTGGGGGGGGGGGATTTTGTCCCCTGGGGGAGTTGTCCTCTGAGTGAGTTGAGGGAAGGAGTAAAGCCACTAAACTCCAAGGAAGGGTTACTAACAGCTCAAGGGCTGATTGGTGTGATGTGCCACGAGAGGGCAGCAGTTATGGTTGAGGTGAGAGGGGATATCTGAACGTTTCAGCCTGATAGTCCAAAGGCCCGATAGACTGGAGGCTCAACAGATTGAAAATACTAAGTATATGCCAATTCTAAAAGCAAGTAAAATTACGTATCAGGACAACTCCCATGGGGACAACTCCCACCTGACAATTTCCCCGGAGGACAGCTCACCTGGAGGATAGCTCCCCTGGTGGACAACTTCCCTGGAGGACAACTACCCCAGGGGACAAATCCCCCCCCCCCAACAACTTCCCTAAGGACAACTCCTCTGTCTCCCCCAGAGGACTGTAACAATGTTTCTAGTTTTAAAAAAATCTGAATTTTCCTTGGGGAATTTGTCTTTCGGGGAGAGTTGTCAGGTGGGAGTCAGCCCCAGGGGAGTTGTCCTCCAGGGGAGTTAGTCCTAGGACCATAAATATACACTTGTCCCCTGCCTCCTGCAAATTCCAACGTCTGACCTGGGCATACAATTCCTGAATCGCATATGGGCAATTCCAGCATTAAAGACATCACATTCAGACATTTTTTTTGCGACTTTGGGGGCATATTTCTAGAAATCATTATTATTCTGAATCTGAACCTATGAATTTGTAGTAGTCTCAAACAGGTCACCCTGAAGTAGTAACAGTTCAAATTTGAATAAGTTTCTGTTTATCATTTGGTAGTTATTACACATAATGCTTGCTGTTACCGACATTACATTTTTTGGACATGACTTTTTACGTACCAACGCATTTATCAAAAATTTAGTGAGCTTAAACATGAAGTGAAGCCAGTTTTCTTCTGAAATGGGTGCCGAGGACCTGTTTAAGTTGTTCGAAGACAATTAGGTACAACAGATTCAGTATATCCCATACAGGACCATAAATGTTGCGTTACGGACATTACATGTTTAACGTTACGAACATTACGCGGTGGACCACTTTTTTAGGTCCTTATATTTATACTTAAAAGCATTAATGTAAAGCTGTTATTAGTCATTTTTGGTCCTTTCTTACCTATAAACTATTATAAATTAATTCTGAAGTGCTGTTGAATGTGAAATAATGAGACTCAAAGATTGTGTGTTTTTTCAAAAAAGATAAGAAAATTTTGCAAGAAAATTAGTTATTTGAAGAAAAGTCTGTCTACATAATACTCAAATTAAAGAGTTTGATGAGTTATTGTGTGACACTAAATCTATCACTGTAGCACATTTTTTTTGGAATTATTACAGACTTCATGATTTTGATCCCGGGTAACATTTTTTCGCGGAATTGCCCTATATGACCTTTTTCTTTTGGAGGGGACAGTCCCCTGCTGCTACCCTGTAGTTACAGGAACACCACTGCTTTGATTTTACTCCATGAGAAATATAAGGCACAGGTCCTATGTTATTATGATTTTGGAACTTTTGGGGGGCTGTCCCATAAGAGTACAGTGACTCATAGGGGTGGGAGTAAAGGCCACTGCACACTACACGACTTTTGTCGTACGACTGCACCGACTTGGATCCCAAATAAAAAACAAAGCTTATATTTCGTACACGCTGATTTATTTCCGGGATTTATTTCAGATGCAAATTGGTAAGTCGTGCGACGGAAAATCACATAGTGTGCGGTGGCATTAAGGGAGGTGGGGAGGGATGGGGGTAAAGCCGCCAAACTCTAAGGAAGTGTAACTTCCCAGGGGATAACTGGTGTGATGTCCCAAGAGAGGTAAAGAGATAAGAGAGGTAATTATAAGAGTACTACAGCCAGGGGAGTTGAGGGGAAGGAAGGAGTAGGCCTATCCATCACTAGTCTGACGTTGAAAAATAGTGCTGCTGACTAGTTTTCTGTGTTGAAACTACATCAACCCTGTCACAGTTTGACAGGTTTTTTTTTTAATTGAAGTTCCACAATGTAAATAGTATCTTTAAAAGAAATAATGTAAAGACTTCTTTGCTGTCTGTATTAGATAGTGCTTAGTTTGTGTATCATACAGAATAGCATTCATACATTTGAGGAATATTAGCTTTTCGTCTGGAATTATGTGCAACTTGAATATATGTAAATTTTTGTTTCAGGTAAACTGTGAAACGGACTTTGTGGCGAGGAATGCCAAATTCCAGCATCTAGTGGGTCAAGTAGCAACAGCCACTCTGTCTAGCCATAAAGGAGAAGAGACAGAACAAAATATAGTCAAGGTATGTATGATTTGTGTACAGTAATGGTAAGGGTGGGAGCTGGGCTGGGTTGAACGCCGGGAACCCGGATGGGGATTTTTGCTGGTCCTAGGTCGAAATCAGGTTACAAAGCCAATCATAAAACCAGGTAATACAAGCATAATAACAAATTAATCAGATGAACTGATAATCAAAATCACATGCGGGTCGTGTACATCACAATTTTGGTGCAAAATTGTGCAAGAAACCATCAGCAAAGCAAGTCAGTTATTACCTCTGTCAACGGAGTTGGAGGAGGTATTGTTGTGATCACTTGAATTTGTCTCTCTGTATGTTTGTTTGTTTGATTGATTGATCTACCACCACTGAGTAAGGGCCTGGTCAAGCTAACTTCAGGCTGTGAATAGTTGTGATCAAATTATTCATACAATAAGGACTGCCGCTGCCAGGTCACAAGTAATTTAAATGAGTTTTGCTTTGTGGTCACACATATGCTACCTGTATGCCACTTCTCGTACCCCCAATCGCCACTGATCACACTACTGCTTGACATTAATCACACATTCACCTGGGACAGTAATAACAAATCATGCCATCACCTGTAGCAAATGGTACATATACTTGCCTAGATATCCTTCTTTCCACAATATGGCCGCTATTACCTTTTGAAATTCATAGCATTAGTGGCTTTATTGTGGGAGCCAGTATTGGTAGTGCTTTGTTAAATAACGTAACATAACTTAACCTAATACTGTGCATGTTTCAGACGTATCGTTACTCTAATGCCTACATGTAATATTATATTTGTTTCAGACATCCTTATCAAGCGATCAGATGAAATCTTTACTTGGGGAAGGCGAGAAGAGCTTGGAAGACCTCACAGCATTAACAATCGGCCAAGTAGGGGAGAACATGTCCATCAGAAGGGGCCTCTTCATATCAGCCCCTGAAGACTGTTACATCGGTGAGACATGAAATATTAAAGCAATATTGACTGGCCTGAGGGCTGGGGGATGGAACATACATTAAACACTGCATAAAAAGTAAGTTCTCCCAATTTCAAAATACCATAACTTTTTAACAAAACAAATTTTAGTGGAGAAATTTTGCAGGGGTGTTTTTACACTCATGGGAAAAATGGGATTGATCCATCAAGTCATGCATGAGTGAACATGCATTAAAGGCAAACTTGTCACTTTTCAAAAGTCACAGGAGTCATTTATTATGCCAAAATAACAGCAAAAATGGCATTTTTTGCTTTATTATTAAAGTGTGCTCACTCAAGAATGACATGGTTACAACCCCGTATATTTGTAGAACATGTGCTGATATTTTTGCAGAAAAATATTGGATTTCAATTTTTTGAATAAACTTAATGGATTTTCCAATTTCAAAATTTAGGAAGGAATGCAATTTTTGAGTTGAGCACACTGAACCGAAAATATGTGGAAAGTGTCTGTGAAGGATTAAGGGAGATGATTAACAGAAATAGCGCTAAATCAAAAATCCCCAAAAATGGCCCCTGTGAATTTTGAAAAGTGACAGTTATACCTTTGATTTGTGCTCACTTATGCATGACTTGACAGATCAATCACATTTTTACACAGACGTTTGTCAATGAGTACAGAAATACTCCTGTCAAATTATTTTCTTCAAAACCATTTTGTTAAAAAATCATGATATTTTGAAAAAGGGGGAACTTACTTTTTGTGTAGTGTTTAGTTTGCCTGAACTAGAAATCATATTGCCCAAGTTTATGAGGAGGGCAACATAGTTCTAATGAGTTTACTGTTTAGGTTGAAGGTTGAAGGTGGTATATAACATTTTTGTTTACGGTTGGGCAGTCAAATGGGGAGGGGGAGGGTGGGGAGGGGGAATCTATCTGTTGCAAATCTTGCTGATCAATCTTCTTCCTTAGTGTTTGATCAGTGCTCATGAAATTTTGCAGACATGTTGGTTTTGTGATAAATATGTGCAAGACACGTTTTTCGAATATGTCAGAAACTGTGTTGCCATGGTTATGGTACATTGTGGCAATAAATTTGAAATATTGTGGATCAAACTTCTTCCTTATTTTTCAACAATGCTCATGGAATTTGTCACACACATCGGCACACACGTTAATCTTGGGTTGAAGATCTTCAAATCTTGCTGATCAAACTTCTTCCTCAGTTTTTTAGCAGTGCTCATGAAATTTGGCACACATATTGGTTTGGGGTTGAACATGTGCAAGACACATTTTGTCAACAAGTCAGAAACTACGCTGCCTTGGTAATGGCATGCTGCTGCTGCTATGTTGCCATAGTCCTCAAAGAACCGTCGGCATTCTCTTGATTGCCTTCTCTCTTGCCAAAGCCATTCCACCATCCGTCCACATCCTGATGTTGTCGATCCAACCTGTCTTCCTCCATCCTGGTCTGGCCTTCCCTTGTACCTCTCCTTCTATTGTTGTTTGCACTAAACTATCTGGTCGCCGTTTCCAATGTCCGTTCTTTGACACTTTTCTCTTCCTCAATTGCACAATCAGCTTTCCTCTTCAGTAACCCCTACTCTTTGGCGAATCCATGCATTAGTCTTCCTGTCTTTCCAGCTGACCTGCACCATTCTTCGCCATACCCACATCTCAAATGACTCTATCCTCTTCATGTCACTTTGTTTCAATGTCCAGCTTTCTGCACCATAGAGGGCTATACTCCACACCAGTGTTTTCACCAATTATGGCAATAAATTTGGAAAATATTGCTTATTGAACTACATGTACTTCCTGAATTTTCAACAATGATCATGGAATTTGGCACACACATTAGTCTTGGATTGGAGATGTGCAAGACACATTTTTTTTTAATTGTCGGGAAGTGTGTTGCCTTGGTAATGGCATAATATAGCAGTAAATCGGGAAATTATTGCTGATCAAACTTCTTCATCATTTTTCAAGCAATGCTTCTGAAATTTCACTCACACATTGTTCTTGGGATGAAGATACAAGACACATTTGTTGAATGTATCGCAAACTGTATTGTCATGGTAACAGCATATTACGGCAACAAATCCGAGCCCTGATGGGATGCAAATATCACTCACTCTTCATTGATATTTCTCTGTATTTGTTGTTGTTGCTGCTGTACACAGGCTCTTACGTGCATTCAGCTCTCCAAAAACCCCAGCAGGAGAAAGCCAGCCGGTGTTCCATGGGGAAGTACGGTGCCCTGGTGGTCTACAGGAAAGTGGGAGAGACTCTACCCAGCTTCAGACCCGAGGTCCTGGGGAGGAGGTTGTCTCAACACATAGTGGGGATGAATCCACTCAGTATAGGGGTGTACAGCCCACCAGATCCAGAAGGTAAAATATGAGTGCATTTTAGGGGAAGTGACTAGGTTGTGGCTCTGATCAGCTGTAAGTTTGAGTGGTAGTGGTGGTGGGGGGGGGGGGGTCTTGAGTGGTATTGGGAGTGGTGATCATAGGGGATGAAGTTATATACAAGTACAGTAAACTTCGCCTGAGTCGAATCACTGGGGACCACACAAATCACATCGACTTAGATGAAATTCGAGTTACAGTTTTGTATACAATTCTAATGTTAGAGATGAAGAAACATGTATAGAGAAATAGATGCTGTCAGAAATGAGAAAGGCAGAGAGGGAATGGGAAATTTATGATATCTTTATGGTCATGCTGACAGGCAGAGATCAAAAGCAGAGATGCCAACTATTACGGATTTTTCAGGGAGGTCTGGTCTTATTACTGTTATTAGGCGGTACGGTAAACAATAAGAAGGTTACATAATAAAAAAAAATGAGATCAGAATGCGAATGAGAAAAATATTTGAAACAGCTGAACCAAAAGTTTTCTTGTGTGGAATAGCAAGAATAAAACAAACCTTTTCTTCCATCACTCACCAGTGAATGTAAACACAGCATTTCCTTTACAATTGAACCATTGCATTCAAATCACTTCAGTAACCAAGGCATTTGGTTCGGTAGTTTCATTTATTTTGGTCATTCATGTTCTATTCTTATTATAATCTACGTTTTTGTTGTTGAACGCACCGCCTAGTAACTCTAATAAGACCAGAACTGCCCTGGAAAAATCCGTACTGGTTGGCATCACTGCAAAAGGTCAACCCATTAAGACCTTCAAGAATGAAAGTTGTGGCCACTTAGACCTAAGCGAATGATTAAGCACATGTTTGCTTCCTTTGGGACTAAAAAATATGTTCAAGATAGGCGATATTCGATTTAAAAAAAAACAACTTAAAAGAAAGACTTCCCATTGAACAAGCACGGAACAAATAGGGACTGTCAAAAATATCTGACATAGGCGGTAATTCAGCTTGTGCGGAGTCATCTGTTTGTAACTTCACTATCAGTTTGGTCGTGACCTGTCAAACTGTGCCATCATCTAAATTTTGACAATATTACAATTTTTCATGAGTTTCCTGCTGTAAATGTCTGCAGCTCAGTTTAGAACTTTACAGTGATCAGCTCCCTAACATATACATGTACATATCACTTTGGAGTAGCATCAGCGAACAGGTAGGATATCCTCCCACTGAACATCCGGAAAATTAATTTGAATTGTTTTTTCCACAAAAAATTTACACATCAATTTTCCTAAATAGTTTGATCCTGTAAAATTTGTCAATTGTTGTTTAATATTTATTTATTAGTGTATGCACTAAGCACTATGATGTTCTTATGAATATTGTATTTTTAATTGTTATTATTTATGTTGCTGCTGTCGTTATAGTAGTTGTTGCTGTTGCTGGTGGTAGATGTGTAGTAGTAGTAGTAATAGTAGTAGTAGATAAGTAGTAGTAGTAGTAGTAGTAGTGGTGGTAGTAGTAGTAGACTAGTAGTAGTAGTAGTAGTGGTGGTGGTAGTAGTAGTAGTAGCAGTAGTAGTAGTAGTAGTAGGAGTAGTAGTAGTAGTAGTAGTAGTAGAAGGTAGTACTAGTAGTAGTAGTAGTAGTAGTAGTAGTAGTAGTAGTAGTAGTAGTAGTAGTAGACTAGTAGCAGTAGTAGTAGTGGTAGTAGTAGTAGTAGTAGTAGTAGTAGTAGTAGTAGTAGTAGTAGTACAGAAGTAGTAGTAGTAGTAGTAGTAGTAGTAGTAGTAGTAGTAGTAGTACATGTAGTAGTGGTAGTAAAAGTAGTAGTAGTAGTAGAGTAGTAGTAGTAGTAGTAGTAGGTGTAGTAGTAATAGAGTGCTGTTATTGTTCTTGTTACTGCCACCAATAATTTGCCCTTTTGCTATCACTGCACATTCTACATTCATTGCCTATTTCAGAAATCCAAGCAAGAGAAGAACAGTCATCATCACCAGAGTTATCAGGAGAAGATCCTGTGTCAACAGAGGAAACTGAGACGGACGTCATGGTCAACCAGGAATATTTATTGGATCCGTCCTTGTCAGTTGGGGAACTCCTGCACCAGGAAAATATTGAAGTTCTTGATTTTGCAAGATTTGAATGTGGTGAATCGACCGAAGAAAGTTGAGACTCGGTTTACTTACAGGACTATCATAATATCATTAATTTACAGTATTTTATTAAATGATCTATGTTATCTAAGGAGAATTTGTGGTATTCCTAGAGTCCCTTAATAGAGAGGGTAGTGACGTAGAAGGTCCTATTTTTAAGGAAACGAAATGGCGTGCAGATTCTTTCTATTCACAGCACCAGGTGGTCATCGCAATTGAATAGAAATGTTACGTAATGTTGCTTTGTATAGGAAACAAAATGGCGTTCAAATCGCAAGTTGTCACAACTCTCTATACAGGGTGGTCCAGAAAGAATGCTACACATACGATCATTAATTTCTTCAACATCACGAACAAAATGCCATTAATTGTTATTTCATTTGTTAGAATATTCTTTTTCTGACAAAATGACAATACGATGATTGATTTTGAGTAAGGTGTTTGGATCGTAGGGCCATTTTTCTGAGGCAATGTAATTTCCGAAATTTGTTTCATTCTCAACTCTAGCGAACCTAGGAACGGCAAAATATTCTCACGTAAGAACGTGCCATGGAATAAGCGGGGAGATAGATGACTGGAATGCCTCGCTTTGATACGGTATGGCTTACATTGTCATTGCACCTGGATAGTGCAGCTCGTTCTATGGCAAGTCGTTACGCGAGAATATTTCGGTGTTCTGTTGATCGCCGGAGTTGAAAAAATAGCAAATTTAGGAAATTACATTGCCTCAGAAAAATAGCCCTAGAATCCAAACGCCTTATAATCAAAATCAATGATCATGGTATCATTTTGTTGGAAAAAGAATGTTCTAACCCATGAAATAATCACCAATAACATTTTGTGGATGATGTTGAAGAAATTAACGATCGCATGATGTGTAGCATTCTTTTTGTATATTCTTTTTTTTTGTATATAGGGACTCTAGGTATTCCGCATATGGTGCGCCATCTATTGGGTCCAACAGAATTAAACAATATGTGCTGCATATTTCCTTACGTTATTTAGACCATTTTTGTTGAATTCTTCCTCTGCTCTTGCCATTGTTTTTATTTGTGAAGCATCAGAATGCTATTCACACACTGCCAAACTTAAAAATTTGGAGAAATACCTTTGGAGAAAGACATAAAGTAGGTGAAATGGCCACGCAACAACTCTGCGGCAGAACAGATGTCAACCACAAAGCTGGAAAATGGCGCTGTCTGCTGGACCCAGGGCTGCCACTCAAAATTTTGATTTCCCCCTACGCCGCATGCGTATTTTCCCTACGGACACCACTTTTCCCCTACGCCTACTTAACCATATTTCCCCATACGAACCTATGTTTTCTCCTACAAATCGACTTTTCCCTACGAAGGTATGGTTTTCCCTAAAAAATAACCTTAGAAATGCAAAATATTGATCACAATTTCTTCCTCGGCGATGGACAATATGGGTGAATATAATCAGATTTCCTTGGAGAAATTACGAATATTTCTAAAAATTGTCAAAAACCCCTACATCCCCTACAAATCATCAAATCCCCCTACGTTTCCCCTACGGAAGGCCATTTTCCCCGTAGGTATCCCCTACCCCCTACGCATGGCCAAAATCCCCTACGGTAGGGGATTTCCCCTACGAGTGGCACCCTTGGCTGGACCCGATAGGTGGCGCAATGTATTGCGAATACCAAGAACTAATGTTGGTACCATGTCTAACTTGTCTATACCAAGCCTGGAAATCTCTGTTGACTTACTACACGCTCTTTGTACAGGTATGTGTGTGTGTGGGACGGAAAGAATTAACACTGAGGCTACATGCACGCAAGTGCAGCATTCCCCCTCTGACGACGGCTCCACTGACAAGTCTGCCCTGTGTTTCAAAAAAGCATAACATGTGACAGTAACTTCGTGGACAAACTATTTTGGAGATGCCTTACACTTGCAGCTTTAAAGATTGTGTTCATGATGTGCACACCCTGAAATGAGCTTATCAAACAAATAAGCTAAAATCATTCCCAAGGTGAAGATGCACATAAATTTTCAGCTCTTACCAAAGCCTGGGGCCTAAAAACTTTGGTTTTGTGAAAATAATTGCCGATGAAATTTAAATACACTGCACTGTCATAATGTATTAACTGAACTTGAATTTTACACAGCCATTAGTCTAACTGCCAGACCTGATCTGTGTTTCATCTAGTGAAAACTGAATCCCTGCTGATCAAAGTTCAGCAGTTAAAACGTCACACCAGGTGCAGTTGGACAACTGTTTGCTACAGTTTTACTGTACCAAATTTAAAATCAGTGGCTAAAAACTACATCCAGTGTCTGTAACCTAGACTACCATTACAAAATACAATTAAAGCATGGCCCAATTTCAAATTATCAATTATATTTCAAAAACTTTATAACGTATGAATCCCAAAGTTTGAACACTGTTTGTCTATGTACCTTTCTTTAGGTGGATCAGATCTGAGCAAAACGGTTTGGTGTGCAAGTCAAGAATACAACCGTTGATATTGATCATGTAATTAGTGAGATATATAGAGGGTATTCTATCATAAATGTCGGTATACACCTCTCTAAAATATCGTTCTAAAATTGTTGATACTTGTCTAAAATATGGTTTATTACATTGGCAACACTGATCAGTGCAAGAAATGGAGGGAATCACTGTAACATGAATCACAAATATTTTGTGCAATTCCATTCCAAGTAATCACAGAATTTTTGTATTATAGAGATACTTTTTTGTATTCTATCCTCACAAGGCCTCTTGTTCAATTCCTAAGGCCTAAAAGAAAAAAAGTTATGTTGCCCTCAAGTGGGAAATTTTGAAAATTGGGTTGGTCGGTCGATTTTGTGGGGGTTTTTGGTATTTTTTTTTGACAGCAAAACCCGGAAGTAACTAATACATGTACACATGTATGTATTGTACTGTGCAAGTAGGGTTTAGATCTTTGTTGGACGAACCTGTTTTGATAATTCAATGAAAGAAATTATTCAGAGGAGATTATGCTCGAACAGATTTTTCACATGACACCCTCTGTACATGTATTTTAAATTGCAGAAGTGCTAATCTCTTAGTTTTAACAAATGTGTTAGAATACAATGCCGGAATTCAGAGCCTTCCATTCATAAAATAAACATTGTCCACCTTGGTGTCAGAATTTTGTTACAAAGTTCATCATGTCACTGCAAGTAACCAGGGATAGCCTGGTGGTAGTGTCACTGCACGGAAAACTGAAGATGGCAGGTTTGATTCCTGCTGGTTTCTTTTTTCTGACATGTTTGTTAAAAAGGTATAGATCAGGAATTCGTAGTTTTAAAATACAGAGGTGTCATTTAAAGAAAAAAATGTTACAGCATTGATTATTCATAGAAGGTTCAGTGAGTGTTGTAGATGGATACTACAAAATAAAATTACATATTTCAGTCTAACTTACCAAGCTGTGTGATGTCATGTCATTTCAAAATGATCCCAGCAGTGTGTATTTGTAAAGTTACAGTACAGATGACTTCGCATAACTCAACACCACACAAGTCAAATTATCGCCCATGTCAAATATTTTTGACAGTCCCAATTTGCTGTGTTTTGTCAATAGGAAGTTTTTCTTTAAGTTGATTTTTTTACTTGAACTTCACCTATCTTTAACATATTTTAAAGTTCTAACGTGACCAAACGTGTGTTAAATCGTTCGCCTATGTCAAAGTATCCACAACTGTAATTCTTAATGGTCTTAAAGGGAGAAAGAGCCAGCAACTAACAGACATAAGTTAAGAAAAGATTATAGTTCTTGCCAACCAATCAAATCGCCCGTGCACAGGTCAGCAGCTGACCACGCGTGACCGATGCATGCCATCCAACATGTGTTAGTCGTGCCGTGGTAATGTATGCACTGTTTGAATCGATAAGTTCCTCCCCCTATAGCTGTGTCTGCAAGTTTTATCCCGGGGTTAAACTTGCAAAGACGTAAAATAAACACAAATTAACTAATTTATAGGGCCTTGCTGAGGGGGAGTATCACACAGTACCCCTTATTTAGGCTGTCTTTATCACCGTGTACCATAATTCTCACAATACTCACAATGTCATTTTCTTTCTTAACTTATGCCTGTTAGTTGTTGGCTCCTTCTCCCTTTAATGGATTGACCTTTTGATCTTTGTCAGCACGACCATAAAGATGTCATAAATTTCCTATTTTCCCTCTCAGCCTTTCTCATTTTCCCCCTACATTGGTATAATCACGATATATTTAGCCTCCATTTTCACTATCTTCATCTCTATCGTAAATTGTGTACAAAACTGTAACTTGAACTTCATCGAAGTCGACATGATTTGTAGGTTCCCCAGAGATTTGACTTAGCCGAAGTTGACTATACTTTCACTGCACAAGAATAAACATTTACTTCTATTACTCAGTGACTTACAATTAATTACTTTCAGTTGTGTTGATGACTAAGTGATAAATGCCCAATTTCACATGTTTGACACACAAAATGAAAGCAAAACGAACAACATTGATTTTTGTGACATTTAATTATATTTCTCAGTGAATTTCAAATACATGCAATTACTTTGAGTTACACTTCATCACATATTACAGAGACAAGTTAGACAATATGTTAATTTTCATAGTTTTTTTTTACAGGTTATTAATTTTTTTACCACATGCACTTTAAAGGCATAATTTGACAATGATCACAGTTTTGCTAAATCTGAGCTATATAATCTTCCATGTTATAAATGTCCCTGAAATGGAATAAAAATGAAGCCCTGAAGAAAAATTGTACTTCTGAATGATTAGTACTTTTAGAAAATGTCTGTGTATCCAGCTTTAGCAGTATTCATTTTCCCCATAGGCTGCTGTATTACAATTAAAAGTATGCATAAGTCACATGTGATGTATAGCCATTAATACATTGCCAGTGGTCACATAACTTTCCAAAGTTTTCTATTCTAGGGTGTTTAGTTGTTCATTATGCAGCTCAGATATCACAGTTTGACTAGTCTGAATTTCAGACCTCCCCTGCAAAGCAGGAGCCATCCGCGGAGCGGATGGTTTGAACGATAACGGTTTGGGGGCTTTTAACTTATCTCTTGTTTTTCTGACAAGATTTCTTCAAAACTCCTGGATAGTCCATTTACTTCGACTGCATTGTATGGGCCTTTTTCTGACTCTCTTTACCATGCAAACAAATTAAGAACTAAGCCAGTGTGAAGATCTCATTACAGTGATCAGATAAGACTGGGGCTACTCACATATACAAACTGTTTTACCATCTGTTTTTGACACAAGGTGTCAATCACTGAGGTAAGCAGTGAGCCCATGCCCAGGCTCTTGCTTCAGGGGTCGCCTAATCACATTAGATCAATGCAGACCTGACAGGTAAGAACTGATAAATCTCTCTGGGATGACTATTTTTGTAGATTTTTTTTTATGTAACTGGAAATGTGTGACTTTTGTCAGACTATTGTAGCTGAAGATCAGTTTGGCTGTTGATTCCAGAATAATGGTCTGACAGTCAAGACTACAGTTTGGCCAGTTTTAAATTGAAACACTGCAATGTTAAATAGTGTCTTTAAATCGAATTTAGATGGAGTTTTTCACAATCACTGTGGGTATTTAGTGGGTATTCAATTAAACACCCTACAACCCATTATGTGATCTTCCAAAAAAGTTTTAGTTAAAGCAACATGGGCCCGTTTCATACAGCTGTTTGTAAGTTACTCATGACTTTACGAATGACATGAATATGGCAAGCCAAATGTGATTCTCAAACTTTTGAAATATCATCTGCTAATGTTCAAATACACTGTATGCAAACATAGATTTACATTCTTTAACAAACATTAAACAAGTATATCAAGGTTAACTTTATCTTTAGCGAAATCTAATTGACATTAATTATACTTTCTTAAATGACATGAACAATTTTTGGAATTTTACTTGGCACTTCATATTCAAGTCGTTCGTAAAGTCATGAGTAACTTTACAAACAGCTTTATGAAACAGGCCCCAGGTGTTCAAACTTCCAATGATTGTCACAGGTTGGTACAAAACTAACAGAATTAGTGAGAGTTATAGAAATTACCATTCGTAACTTGCTAATTTTGGATTAATTGCTACTACTGAGTGGTCAAATCAAACTTTGTTTAATGTACAAAGTTTGATCTGTGGTGTGGCTCATGTTCGTGTATCATAAAGTATGTGCATACTGCTACAAACTACAAGTTTTTACTTACTGTCCCAATGAGCGTTACACAGTATTTTGTCACTTTAAGCTCATGGTTGAATGTTGGACATGCTACACAGTGGTCTCCGCATAATGGGGTAACATTTAGTATCATAGTCCTGTTTAATAAATGGGTAAAAATTAGCAAAGCAATATGTTCTTTATCAAAATTCACTCCACCTAACTCATTGAAGACAATTTGATACATGTATTGCTTTAACACACATTTCCCATATACCTTGTGATGAGATCACTTGTGTCTAGTTTTTAACCGGTTAATAGGGTACTGCTATTAATTGGGTAAAAAATGCCTAAACATGCCATGCAAATGCCTAGCCCATTATTCGGAGACCACTGTAATATATATTTTTGATTGGTTATACCCCTTTAAAATCTCGACTAAACAGAATAATTACTACAAGATGATAATTCTCAACTGACCTTTCACACATGGTAAATTAAAACTAGGGTTTACAGCAGATAAATCATTCAAAATGAGTCAAGATATTTTTATCCTCTTTGACATAATAACAAATACAGTGTAAACATTATCACCCGGTACAAATAATCATTAACTGTAAAATACTCTATTTGCATTAATTTATAAAATTATTTAAATGATTTTTTGATACAAACAACAGGTTGACTACTGGAGAAATATAAAGATAAAGGCACTAAATTAGTAAAAATACTAATGGCTGACCAACACATCGTATCTTGCAAAATATATATAAATTACCTCAATATGATAGTCTGACAAAATAAAAATCAAAGCATTGTGCTTATACAGAAGAATTACTGGCACTACACAATACACTTACTCAATTGAAGTTTGGTTACAAGTAGGTTTTGTTCTTAATTACATTGAGGATTTACTGCAGTCAGTGACAAACGGATTTCAGTTTAATAGAATGTTACTTTTTTGTGCAGAAACATGTACATGTAGGCGGAGGTACTGGGGGCATTTCTCACCCAAATTTGGGAGAATTTTTTTTTTTTTTTGTTCTTTTGTATTGTATACTAAACAACACACAAAAAAAGTAACTACCTTTTTTCAAAATACTATAAAACTTAAAAAAAGAACGGTGTTGAGCACAATAATTTGGCAAGGATGTTTCTGCACTAATTGACTAAAATTCTGTGAGAAATGTGGTTGATAACGTCAAGTCATGCATGAGTGAGCACATATTAAAGGCAAAAAGTCACTTTTCAAAAGTCACAAGGGTCATTTTCGGGGGTTTTGGATGCCAGGATTTTTGACAAATTCTGTTTCTGGTGAATGATTAATTCCTATTATCGTTATGATCACTCACTCATATGTCCTTTGGCACTTTTTGCAATATTTTACGCTTCGAAAGCCGCAATTTAAAAATTTCCAACCTTTTCTGATTTGAAATTGTAAAATCCATTAAGTTTACTGCAAAAAATTTAAATCCAATTTTTTTCAGAAAATGTATTTTACGTGTTGTAACGAACATAAGAGGTTGTAACCATGACATGGTTGAGTGAGCCACACTATAAATAAAGGAAAAAATGTCATTATTTACCATAATTTTGGCATAAGAGATGACTCATGTGACTTTTGAAAAGTGGCATTTTCACCTTTAATGCATAGCTATTGCATGCATGACCCAACAGACCAATCAACATTTCACACAGACGTTAGTCAATGAGTGTAGAAACACTCTTGTCCAATTATTTTGCCACAAACTTGTTGTTAAAGGTTATGCTATTGTTGAAAGAGGGTCAGTTACTTTTTTTTTGTGTTAAGATGCTGAAATGTGGACCCCAAATTCAACCACAGAAAGAAAGGTTTTAAAACATTGTAATGGGGGACGACTAGATAAAATAACTACTCTTCTGCAATTAGGGCTTGATACAGCCATGTAGTCTTCATGTAGCTAAGGCTTCATTGTAAAGACGGAATGTAACAAT
>JZLH01S0007016.1:10678-21359 GCA_001188425.1 Eucidaris tribuloides | reverse complement strand
CTGTAAATTGTACAACAGAATGTGACTGTAATGCTGTTTTAGGTTGCTAGGAATGATGGAATACATGATATCACCCGTATTGTCGTCCACACAACCATTCACTGTCGGGAGTATTTGTGTCAAGTGCCAGAGTGGTTGTGCATGCGCGTTTAGAATAGTACGCGCTAAATTAGCAGAACGACCAACATTTAGTCTCACCGTGTCAGCGGGAAATCTGTGACACTCTGTCCGCCCATGCCTTTAATTGCTTCTCCAATTACTATCGCATCGACATCACATCGGCGAGGCAAAGACAATAATCTTTGACATGCACATATAAAGTATCCAGTATATGCAGTGCGTCCTTGGAATAACAATGGAAAGAAGCGCTACATCTGCTACACTGACATGTTGCAGGTAACTTAAGGTATACTGCAGCTATTGTCAATTATAAACTGCTGTAATCCTCCTTTGTATCAGTTTATATATTCCTCTGTGTTTATATACAGGATATTCGAATTAAATATTCATTTGCAAGTGAATGGCAGTAGGCTTACTTACAATATCAGAGATTTGGCTTGATCGCCTGCACTACACATTGTCAGTGAATAAGCTAAGAGCAGTGCAAAATGCATTATCGATTTAGGTCAGCGTGTGCCCAAATGTTATTTTTCCCTCCGTCATTGCAATTTTGGGAGGCCGTCACTTTTGCATATACACGATCAAAGAGGAACCGATAAATTTAGATATATGGAGAGTTTCCGTTTTCAAGAAATGTTGAATTGTCATTCCCACAGAGTGTTTATAAAATAAATATACCAGACTTTCACTTTTGAGGGGCATCCTTTGGGGTGATTATTTTAAAACTTAATTAAGCCATTTATTTCTAAGCTTTAACGTCACAATATTTGCTGTTAGCTATCATTAGAAGAGAAAATGAGGTGAATCTAAGGACTTGCTGTCCGGTCCCCATCTTTCTATCCGCTTCCTCATCCTCCCAAATTCCTTGAAGGCTCTCTATCCCCGGCCACCCTCAATCTGCCCTGCACCGTCCTATATTTCCATCGCGTCATTTTCTCTATGCTTTCTCCTCTACCTCTATTGTGCCTGATCTCCATCTCTATATCTAGCCCGAGTATGCCTTCATCTCCTATCCTTCACCGTTTCCCCTCATCTCTCTCTCTTTTTCCACTCATCACCTTTCTATCTCCATCTCCGCCATATTCATTTCTGCCCACCTCCTCCACCTCCCCATACCCTTCTACTCACCACCCGCCTCATTCATCTTGCCCATCTACCTCTCTTTCACCTCTATGGCTCTCTAATCTCTCATTTCCTCGTCGTGTTCCATTCTTGACAGGCCATCTATGCTCCTCGCAACCTTCATCTCCCATCCCTCTCATCTACCCACCCTCTCCTCATCCTTCTTCTGCAACCCTCATCTCTCCTAACCTTATCTCTCCACCCCTTCCATCCCCAACCCTTATTCACCATCCCCCGACTCATACTCACCTCACCCCTCATGTTCATTCCCTCACGATCTCACCATGCCCTGCCTGCATTTTCCCTCCCCACCACCCAACACTCAATCTCCCCACACACTGAATCTCAATACCCTATCTCCGCATCCCCTCATGCTCATCACCCACGTGCATCTCTCCTATTCTCCCACATTCATTCCTCCCAACTTATTACCATCCCAATCCCCACGCATCTCCCACCCCTCATCCCGCACCCGCCTCATCCTCATACCCCTATCCTCCGCATCCCCCCTCATCTCTATCACCACGTCATCCATCCCTATTCCCCCTTCATCTGCCCCACCCGCACCCCTCCATCTCGCCCACCACCTCATCTCCCCACTTTTTGATATCCCCTTATCTTGCTCTCGATTCCGCGTTCCGCTTCTTACAATCAAGTAATGGTCGGGGCTCCCGACCGGCTGCATCATCACACCCAGCCCTGACGAGGTCGTCAACAGCCAACCAACAGATGCATGCTGTCCACGCCTCCTCATCTGCTATATGGACCAGTTAAGGCCCTTGCTCCACTTTTGCACATGTCTCCCATATTCACCCATCAATTCTCTATCTCCTATGTTTGTCTCATCCCTCCGTCCTCTCCGTCCTTCATCTCCGACAAGCCCCATCTCTACCATCAGATCCCCTCCCCTCGCTCCATATTCTCCAGCATCCACATAATTACTGTTATCTCGGTGATGCATGTACATTCTGTGAATGTTAACGAACATCTAAAGTTCCAGAAAAAATGAAAAAAAATCACTCTACCATTTTTGTTGGATTGGAGAATGTGAATTCATACCCTGACATACCCAAGCAACCCTTCTACGATCATATATGATTGGGTAGGGGTTGTGAGAGGGGAGGTGATTGGATACACTTTTGTCACATAGTACATATGCACATGGAAGCTAAGGAACAAGCATTGACATCTTTTAAATAGCACTGGCAATAACAGGGTCTGAGTCAGTCAATTACAGACATGAAGCATATGTGGGCATGATCTCATTGTGAAGACTTGCAGAGTGGCCTGTGTACTTTTGTATAAACATACACCTTTGTAATTGTGCACTGATCCATCATGCATAACTGGATAAAATTTAAAATATTAGCATTTCATATTGCATGTTGTTGAAATGAAAAAAGAAACAAAACAAAAATAACATTCCTGTAGATGAAAAATGACAACATACTCGCATTGATGTATTCATGCAATATGGATATTGCAACCATAAATTTTAAGGCTGGAAGTAACTGCCCCAGTGTATCTTGTGGAATACGTCTTGGCTGGATGAATTAAAAATATAAATATTAAAGATGTGTTATTGGAAGTGTTGCGAGACCTTGATTTGATATCCTGATTGGATTTCACCAATATTGGATCTCCTTTTTTTCCACAGCTATGAAACCCGCGTTTCAGATCTTCTGACATTCGTATACATCTTCTTTTTTTCTTCTCCGCCACGGGCCAAGCGATCCCGTTATCTTAACACCATATTGGCAAGTTTATATAATTATTGATGTGTAAATACTGTTTTATGACTAAAAATCAGCTCGGTGATGGTAAATCAGTGCCAACCTGATGGCATTGCGCATTATACGTTGGAAGTTCAAGACTTGAACAGAGGCTGCTTTTGAATGGTATATTATTTATCAACAGGATCAGGACCACGTTCATGCGGATTGCACGGGAGTGGCTGCGTGAAATCAAGGGCATGGAGCGTATAACGTACAAAACAGCCAATTGGATTACTCATGGCGTATTGATAAAAGTGGATGTGATTGAATTTGTATGCATGGTATCTATATATCACTCACAATTGAATTCCAACCCATTGATTGTGGCACGTGCATGCTCGTCAGGCCATTCTTACTGAACGGTATTTGAACTACGGTCTGCTGGCCTTGTATGTTGCAGAAAACATCTTGCGGAACTAATCGGCCATTCAGTCATTCAGCGAAATCTTTGAATTGGCCCTTGAAAAAACCTGAATTACTGGAAGAATCTTGTTTAAGATATTCTGTTTACTGAGGGCAGAGAATGAAGGCAAAGTGTAAATTGTGGCCTGTTAAGTCAGGCAGGCATACGGCCAAGGTTGAATGCATTATCTGAATTGGGCATCCCCACTCAGACTGTGCTTAACAGAATATCGGTACGCTGTCTCTAGGCCGATGAAGGGATTCTTTAAAGGGGCATGATTGATTTTGAAAAGTCATCATGGAGAGATTGGCCACTATCCACATGATCCCAGCCACTGTCTTTCATAGAGGCTCAAGATTCGAGGCATATTCAGTTTTTTTATGCCACACATTGTCCTCCTGCCGACGGGTTCGTTGAGGGGGCTATTAAGCTGTTGGTCAGGCTCTTAGTAACCGTCCGTACGTCCTTCCGTCTTTCCCCCCTAATTGGTTTCCGCACGGATACTTAAAAGATATTTGAGCGAATTTTAAAATTTTTTGGTGTGATAAGGTATGATGCATAACTTTAAAATACAGGTCGAAGTGAAGAATTCGAGTACAGTCGCGCAGCTACAAAGATAGTGCACAGAGTCATTATATTTATGCAATTGGTTTCCGCAGCAATTACTTAAAAAAATATTTTGAAGTGATTTTTGAAAAATTTTAGTGTGTAGCGTAGAGGTGCATATCTAAAAGGTGAGCAGGTCAAGTTTTCTATAATTTGGAGTCTGTCATGGCGTCAATGGGTTTAATAGGTCACAGCTACATTAATATAATGCAAATATGATTTTCTGCAACAATAACTTAAAAATATATTGTGACAGATTTTAAGAATATTTTGGTGGTGTAGGGTAGAACACGTATCACTAAATAACCAGGTTCAATTCGAGAATCTCACGGATGAAAGGGGTGGGGACCCTTAGATGGGCTCTGGAGGGTCCAAGACAGAGTCCTAAAGTCAAGGAAAGGATCACAAAGTAAGTCGAATATTAAAGTCTTAGGCAAGTATATAGGTTATTTCCAGCAACTATAATTAAAAAATATTTTGAAGGATTTTGAAATTTTTGGTCTCGTGTAGGCTGAACTACATACTAAAATACAGGTCAAGAAGCCTATCAAGACTGTTGAGTCTGCAGGCTCAAGTAATAAGGTTCAAACCACTTGAGCCTTAAGTGAGAGTGAGTGCCAAATTGTATTTCTGTCACAATAACTAAATATATTTGACCAGATGTTTAAGATTATTTTTGGTGTGTAGCGTAGAATCCGCACTAAATACCAGGGTCAATGTTTCGAATTTTCGGTTAGTTGCGCACCAGTCTACTCCGAAGGTCAAAGGTCACTGATGCTCATGCGATTGCTTTTCCTCGAATGATTACTACTCAAGATAGAAATGACTTAACTGATCACAGAAGGGACGCAATACCGTAAGGTGGGCTATACGACACAAAGGTGAATGGCCCAGTAAAATACACAAATTTCTAGTTAATTACTGATTTAAGTTGTAAATATTGACGATTATAGCAAACAAACTGACACACGTAAATCTGATTTTTGTTTACAATTACGTCACTCCTTCATATGGAAATAATCCATTTTTGGGCATTCAGTTAGACAGAGACTAAATAGCCATATCCATAATGTCTAGGTTTCATGGCTGTTTTTTTACAGTTGTTTTCTTTGATACATTCTCACATTTGTCCGGCCCATGTTATATTGTACCGTGTGCTGTTCATTAAGAAAACTACTGATGATGTGTTTAGTAGATATCAGTCTTGTGGTTATGTTTTCTTGCTGCTTTGACCGAGTGCTTTGTTAGAGTTATTTTTATATATGAGCTGCGCTTAACAGGAAATTGGTACAAAGCTTAGATATAAGATGGTTTGAAATACTTTGATTGATGGGGAATTTATGCTATATTCTTCTTCTTCAGATTCATAAAGCATTGTGCAATTTTACTTTATCAGAAAAAAAATGTGTATATAAAAGTGTATTAATGTCTATGTGAATTTCTAAGCCTGTATTTGGGTCTAAATGATAAAAATTAAGAATGGAAAAAGGGTTTGGAATACCTGCTCCACGCATTCATTAGCAAGAGGTTTCCGTCAATGACAGTTGAGTGATTGTACATCGTGTTCCTGTGCCTATAGGTGTTCAACGCACTCTCTCACTAGGAGTATTTGTTTGTGGAAGTACGAGCTTCAGACGCCCAGTGATTAAGAGTAATTCGAACGTATTGCGTTTTCACCTGAGATGCTATTATTGCTTATATTGCTCCTAATCACCATAGAGCGGAGGTGAGGTGGAGTGAGAGAAGGTAGTTGTCGGGTGCAGTTTTAGAGATATGTATTTATCGAATAGGGAGCTAGAGCAAAAGTACAAGGGTGACAGAAACAATGAGTCACAGGCCTTTACAGAGGCCACGGATGTAGAGTTGGTGGTTTGAACGAACCGTGGCGATATAGCCAAAGCATTGAGCAATTCACACTCAACAGATTATGACACTCGATGTACGAAAACACTAAGTGCTTGCAATATTAACTTGCTCTACCAAGTGACGTCATATAATAGCTTATTTAGGATGAGACTCTTTGAGTTTAATTACATTAGTGTCAGCACTACTGCGTTACCGCTGTTTACGCGCAAGCTCAAAATGTTTGACATGTTCGGAACCTAAGATCCACAACACCAGGCTCCGTTCCGCCCGCCCGACCGACCAAACAAAAATAATCAACAACGCGAACACACCAATACCAGTGCCTCATGGTTGTCAATTCATATGTTCTGGTAATACTAATCGGGCAACACCTTTGAGTCTTTGTCCCATACGCAAAAGCGCGGAAACTAGCATGTGCTCGGATACTGATAATACTTTCCTCCAGAATGAGCCAGCTAGTCACCGTAACACGTAAAAACCCCGCAGCTTTGTACGGTATATTGCATGTTCACAAATAGGGACCTGGAGTCGTACTGTCGCATACGAGTTGGTATGCGAGTTGCAACATCTCTGCACCTTCTAACTTACTCCCAGCGCCTTAAATCTAGGTGAACAAGGACAGGAAGACCTTGTGATGAATCGCACATTGTGATGCTGAAGAAAGACACTCAAAAAGCAAGATGGCATGAGATATTCCAAGTGAAACTCTCATATTGAAGCATAGATGAATATGGTATTGCGTAGGATGGGCGGTGAAAGTGTATCGATGAGAGGTAGAGGCATTTGTAGAAGGATAGAACCAACTGTATCAGCGTGATGCATGCAAAAAGAGTGGTGCATTTGCCATGTATTTCGTGGTTACTCTGGGGAGGAGGGCCCCAGAAGACATGACGGGGACGAAAGCAAAACAGTGCTTACTCAACAGATTTGGTGGCATAGGCCTCTGACACGAAACTCGCCTGGTTATACATAGCGTGAGGGTAGTTTTATAGGAAGTAAAATTCAGATGACATGCTCGAGGAGAGCTTGTTCGCAGTGGAACGACGAAAATAGGGTGTGAAGGATGGGACTAGATTCATGCGAAGGTAGAACGTTGGAAGAGAGGCGGACTCGTAAGGCGTGCAGTGCGGCGAGAAGCTGTGAAGGGTGGTATGGATACTGTAACTGGCTGGGGGTGTAGGGGATCATAGCGGCGAAATATGAATTATTGCAAATTGGTGTGTCTATCTGAATATACATGTATATGAATTGATGAATTGATTTTTTATCAACACTCCGTCATCACGAAACTAACAAAGGAGAAGCTCCATTTATTCATCCTCATATAAAATTCAATTTAAATCACTCTGTTCATTACAAAGGCATGTGTGCCATGACATTTAATCTTTTATTCCTCCTCACTAGAGTGTGGCATTCATACCCAGTTAGTGATATTTATCATGATTGCAATTATTTTTTATTTTTAGAGAATTTACTTGAAAATTTCAGAGGGGTATAAAACAATGCTACTAACCAGAATTATCAATATTCTATACATGTACCTTTCATTTCTTAACCTGTTGAAGACTAATACTCATGCTAGGGTCTATGATTCTATGGACAATGCATGTTATACTGAAATCAAACCATCTTAAATGGGTCACTTGCTTTATAGTTCAAAAACACTATTTGACAATATTTCACTCCTAAAAATACAATTTAACATTTCTTTAAGTAAACAGATTCTTTCATTAAACTCATAATAATCAGAAATCTGAGACTTTTGAATTTTCAATCTGAATGAAAAGGGATTCTTACTGACTCCAAAACATCCTAGAGTGACAAGCTACAAATAGTTTTTTTAACCATCAACTCACCAGAAGTTGATATTTAATTCCAAACAGCATTTATATGTAACATGAGATAAGTTTATAACTGCATAAATTACAAAAGAATTGAAAACAATTTTGTTGCTTACTCCTACTAGGTGTTAAAAATAAAATTGGTTAATTTTGATATGTAATAACACAAAAACTACACACCAGATAACAGTAGCATGAGTTTGAGTTATAGCTGCAGAGTGAACATTTTTGTTGGAGGTGGTTTCAATACGATATCAATAATCAGTTTTATGTAATTCATGCTTATTTAAAAAGTTGGAGTTCAGATTTTGCTCAAAATCCAGCCCCCTGTACAAAATTGAGACTGTACAGAAATCAATGGTGTGTGTCGGAGTGTGTGCCTTGTCGCACACAATAGCAACAGACAATGGCTGTGGATAGTGAATAGTCTAGCAGTCGTTAGGCTACTGATGAATATTAATAAAGCATTTATCTCACCTGGACATAATAAAAGTCGCATACCAAAGTTTCCAACGTGTGCTATTCCTGCCATTGTCCATTGCTTGAATGCTGTTGTGTGGGGACTAGACACACACTCTGACACACACCATTTGATTTCTCTGCAGTCTCAATTTTGTACAGAGGACTGGATTTTGAGCAAAATCTGAACTCTAACATTTTAAGTAAGCATGAATTACATAAAACTAATTATTGATATCGTATTGAAACCACCTCCAACAAAAATGTTCACTCTTCAGCTATAACTCATACTCATGCCAGTATTATATGGTGTATAATTTTTGTGTTATTACATATCAAAATTAACCAATTTTATTTTTAACACCTAGTGTAATTGGTGGAACTAGCCTTAAAAACACTTTAATGAGCAATTTCTGAGGATCTAGGATATATCATAGCCTAAATCAATGTGTCTGTGGTTAAAGGGAGACCTGTATAGGTACATCCTTTTAAAGGACCACGTGTACAAAACATGTGCCACAAATTGAGGGTCCATACATGTAATTGCCGTCATCAACATATTATTTCCGGGAATCACAATGCCCTAGGGTTAAACCTAGATGAGGTCAGGATATCATGAAAGCAAATGAGAAAATAATTAGAAAAACAGGTGGAGGTTATTCTTATCAGATGAAATGAAAAACTGCCCCTAATTAATTTATAATATATTACAGTACTAATGTAGGGTCCATTTGTACATGTGCATACACGAATATTCAGTATATCAGTGTTATGGTTGTGTCGCCTAAATGTCTGTGTGTCTGAGTGTTTGTATGTCAGAGTAAGTATGTGTGTTGAAACGTGTATGCATATTTATGCCCGAGTTTGTGTGAATGAGGGTATCTGTATGCTAGATTTCATGAAAATCCATCAATCCTGTCTTCAGATAATACATGAAATCAGGGTTATATTTATGCCGGTTGGGGTTAGCTGGCAGACTCAACCTGACGAGTAGTAAGTTCAAAATTTAGGGCTACTGATCGGCATAGAAAATCTTAATAAAACATCAAGTACTTGAGTAGTTTTTCACCAAAGAGTTATTGTCAAATCACATTCATGAACATGTATTATTTAGCTAAGGCTTGACACTAGCACTTGCCCGGGGCAAGTAAATTTTGGTCCTGGGCATGTGAAAATTTGTGGAAATTAATTTTTGCTTGAATGGGCAAGTAAAAATTCTAAACTCTAAAATCAGAAGAATGTTAAAGACTTATAATCTGTTAATCTGCCTACAGTGCCTAGACAGGGGATGTTTAAATTTCATGTAAGCTGTGCCCTTATCCTCAAAAGATTGGCAACGGCCACTACCTGATGAATTCTGTTACTTTGATGGGGCTTACCTGAGTCTGAAATGTCATCCCAGTACGGTGAGTCAAATTCATACTCTGCCCTGATGATTTGTTGAAAGAGCTTACTGTCGTTCTCATCATAGAATGGTGGATAACCGCACAATCTGAAGAAGGGGGAAGCAAACCAGTTGGAGATCATTAGACAGCACGTTGCAGTTTCAAAGGGTGACAGTAAACTAAGTACTTGTATTGGTATGCCATGTACACATAATATAACACCATCCTGATATACATAATATGCAAAGTTTTTAAATACCTTTGATCATAGTAATCTAAGTACTCATTCTTGTATGTCGTGTGCAAATAATATGAACACAGTCCTATACAACAGGCAAAGTTTTTGAATAGCTTTGATCGATTTTGAAAGTTGTTGTCTTGTTTTTGTACTTGTTCATGAGATTGGAGAAATGGGACTGGTGGGCAGACAGGTAAATGGACTCATTCAAGTAATCATCAAATGTTCTGGCAACAACATTAGACTGTATAGACTTTGCATGTCAGGACCAACACAACAGATCATGAGAATGACCTATTTACCTACAACTGCAAGAGACGACATTTTCTGAAATTTAAGTTAACTATGTCATCATCTGTGAACAACTTTACATTGTGTCACAAAAATGTGAGCGCAACAGTACATTGTACATTAATAACCACAATATCTTTGTGTATAGTTTCCATTCTCAATGTTACAATTCCATACTGCATTGCAGCTTACTTCAGGAACACAGTGGACCTTGGAATACTGAAAGGTAATTACAGCCATAAAATGATCATGTGTCAACATATTATTCACACACATTTTAGCAGGGGTGTCAATCGGGGGGGGGGGGGGGGGTCAGTTGCCACCCCGAATGAAAATGTAACAATTTTCAAAAAAAAACTTGAAAATGTTAAATCACAATTTTATGGGAAAATCGAGAGATTTTTGACACTTTTCTAACTTTTTGCCACCCCCCTCCCATCTGAAAAATCAATTGACGCCCCTGCATTTTGGCGCTGGGACACAGTTTCAGTTGACCAATCTTTGTATCAAGATTACACCAGCAGGCTTTTTACTCAACAGAAGACAGATACATCAAACTAGAGCAGTTCGACTGC
>JZLH01S0007004.1:266-11537 GCA_001188425.1 Eucidaris tribuloides | reverse complement strand
GGGCTAATCTGCTCCACTATTATCCCTTTTTTAAACTGAACATGTGATGTTTTAGTTACGTGTGTGGAAAGTTTCTGAAATGGCACCCTCTGTAATCGGAATCAAAAATGAACTACCAATATTGCTTCACTGCCATTATTCTCGCGCCCCTCCCATGACCATGGGAACGATTTTGTGTAAGAGGTTACAACGGGGTACCCGTGCTACGGCATAAATTGTCGCCGGCGACAATCTGTAACGGTGGCGACAGTTTGTGCCGTCAGGTTTTGCACAATTGGCACAAATTGTTTCCGGCGACAATTTATGACGCCCTTACTGTTTCCAGCTTTTTGCCTCCCTAGCGACAATTTGTGCCATGAAAACAGAAGCTAGCTGCATAAATTGTCATCACCGTCATAAATTGTCACCATGTATAGCCTATGTGTGTGTCTGTGTGTGTGTCACGGTGTGTCTCCCTGTGTGTGCCTGTGTGTGTATCTGTCTGTGTGTCTATGTGTGAGTGTCTGTGTGCATGTGTGTCTGTCTCTGTGTGTGGGTTTGTGTGTGTGTCATGTGTCTGTGTCTGTCTGTGTGTGTCTGAGTGTGTGTGTCTCTGTATGTGTGTATGTCTGTTCATGTGTGTGTCTATGTGTGAGTGTCTGTGTGCATGTGTGTCTGTCTCTGTGTGTGGGTATGTCTGTCTGTGCTCTGTCTCTGTCTGTCTGTGTGTATCTGTGTCATCATGTGCCTGTGCATATCTGTGTGCGAGTCTGTCTGTGTCTGTGTGTGTATCTGAGTGTGTCTGTTCGTGTGTTTATGTATAATGTGCGTGTGTCTGTTTGTGTGCATCTTTGTGTCTATGCTTGTGTGTGTCAATGTGTGTATTTCTGTGTGTGTCTGTCTGTGAGTGTCTGTGGTGTGCATCTTTGTGTCTATGCTTGTGTGTGTCAATGTGTGTATTTCTGTGTGTGTCTGTCTGTGAGTGTCTGTGTTTCTCTATGTGTGACTGTGTATGTGTCTGGCACACAGATACACGCAAACAAACACACATACACACACAGGAACATATACACACAGACACCCACAGACATATACACAAACAGACACAGACACAGATGCATGTGCCGCAACATACCCGCCCTTGTCGTATGATCCATTCAAAGAGTAAAACAAAAATGGTCCTCAGGCCATGAAACAGCCGTTTTATGGTGCATATCAATTTTGCGACCCCTTCCCCTCCCCCCTCCCTAAAAGAGAAATCGTCATTGTGACGATCCCCGGCTCCCAGTGACCGGATCCTGTACTGTCCTTCTTCTTATGTACTCGGTCATCCCATTTCTCTCAGAGAAGAAAGAACACATTCAAACCCTTTCGGAAAAAAAACCCCACACCACAATTTCTCAAATCCACCATTTCGTAACCTCTAATTACAGTTTCATAGCAAAACCCAATATATCCATTTTAGGCAAACTGAGATAAAAGACACTTTTTTACTGTGCTAATAATAGAGCATGGTAGAAAACTCATCTTCGGTTAAATGCTTGCATGTACTGATACCATTACAGTGGCAAATTTATATAAATCTACATTTATGGCATTTTACCAAAAATTAATTGCTTTAATTGCATTTTTATGGCAAAATGCCATATATCCATAAATCATTCCTTTGCAAAATGTCATATATCCATATTGAATTCCGATCAAGGAGACGAGACGGTGCATCCAAGCAATGTTTTGCCGTGGACTGCACGCTAGCGCGCGCCTGGCCTGCCTGGGGTCACTTTGCAATTTACTGTAGAATTTTAAAGGGCGCCGCTATGCCTAGGGAATGATATGCACGCTGACTGGCTGAGTGGATATATTGGGATTTGACATGAAAGTCAGGTGGCGTTTATTGGGTTTTGCCATAAAACCGTGTTTTCGAAATCATGAAATTAGACTTAAAGGTGAAGTTTGAAAAAAAATGAAAATGTACGCCAGTTAGCCCTCTTGCTATACAACATTTTGGTTACCATTTTTGAAAAAAAAATAAAAAACGGAGTTTATTTGCTTTTGCTATGAAACTGGTCTTCATTGTATGTAATGCAGACTTTTTGATTGTGCTATAAAATGAAGTGTATTACAGGTAAATGACATGATTGGGGGTAGTCCTCAACTTGGGCTGAAACTACTCTAGAATCAAGTAAACTATGCAAGGATTCTCCTGTGAAAATCTTGTAGTAAAACGGTGACTCATTCTAAAATAACTTACATGTATGTCAATATTCCTTGTGGTATTGTGTGGCTCCCTATGGATCTTATTTTTATCTGGCCCAGATAAAATTGGAAAAAATAATATGTTGATGCTTGATTCTCCTTAAGTAAACAAATTAGAGGCAAATCCTTCCAGCTGGGAGATCCATTCCAGCTAGTGTACAGTTGGTTTATATTTCAACTGATTTGGTTCTTGAGGCATTTTCAAGTGTTCCCAATCATGTCACTAACCTTTAACCCATAAGCGTAGACAGGTCCTCAAAAATGGGGGGGGGGGGGTGATTTGCCGTCGAGAGGGGTCGAGTACGATTTATGTTTTAAAAAAACCAATACAGATACACATATACACATATACACATACACACACATACACACATACACACATACACAAATACATACATACACACATGCACACACACGCACACACACATACACATACACACATTCACGCACACACACACATACACACATACACACATACACAAATACATACATACACACATGCACACACACGCACACACACATACACATACACACATTCACGCGCACACACACACACACACACACACACACACACACACACACACACACACACACAACACACACACACACACACACACACACACACACACACACACACACACACACACACACACACACACACACACACGTACACACATGCGTACACACTCACAAACGAATTATTCCAGCAAGAAATGCAGTCTTTTATGGTCCTGGATTTATAAGATATTTTGATAGCATTGTAAAGATAACTTTTTACTTTTAAACTAGAATAAGAGTTACGCATATTCAGTCTGACAAAACTTGCGATAAATTGCTTAATTTGTGGGGAATGTTTGTACAGGCCATCCCCCTCCCCACTCAGCCAAAAGCGGCGATATATTCATTTTGGATGGAATATTTGGAATATTAAATAAGAACCAGTAAAACGTAAGGCCAATTCCTTAACATTTAATGACTTCCGTAAATTTATCAATCATATTTCCCCCAAAAAATAAAAGTTACAAATGTGTCACATCAAATACAAATAACTACATTAGTTATTGCTATTCATGCACTAACTGACGTACACAGGTAGGTGTTACACAAGTAACACACCATTTAAGATTGATCTATAGCATTTGTAAAGTAGTGGGAAAGGCCTTGGCCGCGCAATGTCTCATACATAAATGTAATCAATTATTAAACATTCAAGGTGCGATATCAGATTCCGACGTTGGCGGCAATCACGTCTTTCTCTCTCTTGCGGCTCTTGATGAGCTCAAGAGGGGAAATACCAGTGGCTCTTTGCAGCCATCCCACAATAAAGCACCAAATACCATATCAAGACTAACCGATATAATGTTATAGCTAGAACATCTATTATTTTCTACATGAATTTATTAGAAATTGAAAGGAACATATTTGTGATCAAATTGTAAGTTTAATATGTTTTCGAATGATATTTGATGAAGTCACTCGAATTAAAGGTAAATGACATGATTGGGGTAGTCCTCAACTTGGGGTGAAACTATTCTTGAATCAAGTAAACTGTGCGAGGATTCCACTGTGAAAATTTGGTAGTCAAAACTTGACTCCTTCTAAAATAACTTTCTTCAGTATGCCTTGTGAGACAAATCTGTAGTGTAGCTTTCTGTGGGATCTGTTTCTATCGGGGCTCGAGAGAAACAAAATGCTAGTATGTTCACGCTTGATTCACCTTACATGTAAGTAAACAAATTCAAGATATATCCTTCAAGCCAGAAAATACCCTCCAGCTGGTGTATCCATTGGTATATCTTTCAACCAGTTTGGTTCGAGAGGCGCATTATTTATTTTTCCCCTATCATGTCACTGCCCTTTAAAAGAACAATCAAACAAACAAATAAACTAACCCAGATTAATATCAGCATGACTTCACAAACCCTCAGTGCAAACTTAAAGATGTAAGTTTATAAATCTTACTGCCGACTCAATTTTTAAGAGTTTCAATAATCCCCTCGCAAAATATGCATGAATTGTTTCAAGGAATGCATTGAATAGAATAGTAACTTGAAGAGCACACATGAGCACAGTTTACAGGTTTATGTTCGAATCCCAGCTTGTACATGTTTGAAAAGCTTTTTCTATTAATAAAAAACGCGCATGTAAACATCTTGTTCATAGGTAAAAGTAGAGGAATGGATAAGCTTCTATCGGCATCAAAACAGTAAAATTCTATATCGAAATCGTATCAGACCTAGGGAAATAAGTGAGTCAGAATTTCAATGAAGAAGAAAAAGAAGGCTAAAGTAAACAAAACTTCTATTTTGTCACGTAGCTAGGTCGAGTTTAAACCGATACAACGTGGATCGTGTGCATGCCTGCATCGTCTTATGTGACGTCACATTTCACAGTCTGACCCCTGGAAAGAAACAGTGGAAAAGTATATTAAAAATTAAATATTACAGCGCACTAAACATCTCGTAAATTTATCCCAGTCAGTAATATTTTTTTTCAGAATTATGTCTCTCCGAAAATTGACATTGAAAAAAAACTGCCCTTAATTTTACTTTTGTTATATGACTCACCTTGTGAAATGAATATTCTGTGTATCAAGTTCTGAATTAATATTCCCAGTACAACTGTATTACACAAACGTTTACCCTATGACAACTTTAATGCATTTAATTTCCATTTCCAAACAGATGTAAATTGAGTTATGGAGGTAGTCATTTTAATTTGAAAATGAGCTGATTTACACATTCTAAAAATATGGTTACTAAGTGTCATATTTTAATCGAGTATAACACGGAGGTTAAGAACGTGTGGTGAAGAACCAATGCGAATATATTAAAGGCCCACTGTCATGACAGAATGGAACACTGCCCTCTTTCGACTAAACTAATATAAAGGGTACACTAATGATGGGTAAAAAATGCACTGGCACTAGAGTGGCTGCATGAAACAATGACGCCATCAATTACGTGGAGTACAGTCCATGCTCCATGTAACCTCGAAACAATTGGAGTAGAGACTCTCGGAAGAGACTCTCAGGACTGTGCATATTTTGTATAGTATTAAAATCAGTGAGTTTGATTTTGGTTAATAAAAAAATCATGGCAGCCAATCTGTAATTATTATTACAGAGTTGTATCAATTTACAACATTTTCGCAATTATCTTGACGTCGTGTCACGTCATTTCCTGATGTGCCTAATGACACCGATAGCAAGAGATTAATTCTAAACAAAGGTATACTTACATTTGCACACAGGGACACCCTGAATGTCACAGCACCTGCAAACAGTCACAGGGATGATCGCTGTCATGGATAATGGAACAGAAGATTGACATTATTATAAAATATTGAAGTCATGGAACTGATACATAAAAGAATAACGCCAGATTCTGCAAATAGATCGTATACTTATTTTATATAGTCGTGATTTTTAAGGCATGTTGTGTAAATATGAAACTGTTTTATGTTCAGAGATATTTTCAAATACGACCTTCTATGACATTTCTTCAACTCAAATCTGAATAGATTAAAGGAAGTTATATTGTTAGGAGAAGCTCAAATATGCCTCAAGATTTACGTGATTGAAACATGTCGATACGTTAGTGAAAGGAGAGTCAGGCTGAAATGACTTGTCTTGACACTTTGTATATTTGAAAAGAAACAAATACTATTTTGTCAGTATTGATATTAAAACAGCCTTGATATATAGAAATTACACTCACAAAAAGCCACACAATAAATTGGACCGTCAACGCAGTTTTTTTTTTATAAGCAGTGAACAACAAAGAGGAATTTGTTAACCGTGAAATTTTCACAGCAGTAACCTTGTATACTTGATAACATCAAATATACTTGTTTCTGGTAACATTATCTCTAAAATTGCGACCTATACTTCCAATAATATAATTTCCCGTTAAACCGAAAGGCAATAAGCTTTTTAGAAGAAACAAATGAACAAGATCAATACGTCGCATGGGTGACAAACCCTCACCACTTAATTTTCGGTGAAATAAGGTTTTTACTTAAATCTTGTCGCTAGGAAGCCAGATTTTATGCCCAGATCTCATACATCGTATACATATGTATGCCAAATCTCACAAAAACATAGACTTTATTGCTGGCTAAAGACTAGCTGCTTTCTCATTTGTTATTGTGTTACTACAGCGACAATTTTTCACTCTCTTGAGCATTTTCACTTTTTGATATACAAGGTTTCATTAGCATAATACTGCCTTTCGCCTCTCGGTGAGGGTTAGCCCCACCAATTCGATAAATGACAGTATCGACATAGGTTTACCTAATTCCAAGACATCGGTGTCCTCATCTTCTGGAACGGCGAAGTCGTCTTCCGAGACTGATCGTTTGCCTGCCAAGAAAACACGGATCGAAGTAAAGTCAGTGGTACTCTTGATTCATTGTGTCCAAATTTGGCTGTTTGTTTGTCTTTGATATTAAAGGCATGCATCATTTAACAATGTGTCCAGTGTAAAAAAAAAATCCCCTATTTTAATATACTACCCTTTCCCTAATGGCATAATTATAACAAGAAGGGTATCATTTTAAAGACAATTAAATAATCTTTCTGATGGTACCAAGCATACATTGATTACAACTATGAAAAGGGAGAAATAATCGATAAAACTTTTTTGAGGAGTTTAGATTGGGGATGAGGTTTATGTCGTCTGGCGAAATTTTGAAATCAAGACGCTCGTAAGAGAAAGGAGAAAAAACCCAACGTGAAACAAGTTAGAAACACAGAAAATAATTTCACGATTCGCCTACCGGTCTACACGCTTGCACACGCAGAGATAGGGATAAACTTTGCGAACCCTATTCAAGAAATCCTACGCACACCATTGATGATGTAGTGCATTCAGTGTCAATTTGTTATGAATGATTTCTTATAATTACTCAAAATTAACGATACAATTGGGGAGGCGTCATGGCTCAGTGGATAAGGCTTCGGTTTCTCGACCTAGAGGTCCGTGGTTCGAATCCACGCTGGGCCATGGCGGTTGTGTCCTTGGGTAAGGCACTTTATCCCCATTACCTCGTCCCGCGGTCCCGTGTTGAGACAGAAATACCTCAGCACGTAAAAGAACCCATGCACTTCATCGAAAAGGGTGAAAAACCGGTGTTGTGGTCATATATCCATATGCAAAAACTATCCGGGACTGGATGCCTGAGGGTAACAGTGATTAAGTTCGTTTTTCTAGTCCCTGTCATCCGAAATGATGACAAAATAATAGTAATAATAATTTGCTCTTGCCGTTGATTTTGCAACCAAATTATAGGTCTAACGTCAAAAACCTGAAGGCTTCCGTCTATTTTTCTGTAACCGTAGATTGTGTGAGCATTTTTTCTTAAGTCCCAATGAATTCGTAAGTTTTATATTCATATCGCAATAATGATTACAATTGTTTCTCATATGATTTTTTTTAATGATAATAAAATGACATTTACTGTCAGCTACCACGCCTTACCTTTACTCGGCTGTGCATTACATTTACTGTACACTGCAGAGTAACAAGGATACGGGCCAGCTTCGTGGACGGGCTTCCCAATATCTCCCATTTTCGGCGTTATCTGTAAAAGAAAGTATACGCGAGACATTTAATTCATTGTTTACCTTTCTGAATTTCAGAAGAAAAATTAAGGACATGTATATCAATTGTACTGATAAGTACAATTAAGTAATGAAGGCAAATGAGTCTTGTTACCATGCCTGTCTTATGAAAAATGCACTGATCTAACGTATGAACATAATTTACTGTGATCAAAATTTATGTTAATGCGTATAAGCATACGCGTACGCAGGGGGTGTGTTTGGGGTGTTCAAACACCCCCCTTTTGCCGAAGGCGGGTGTTAACACGCCCAAACACCTCCCTTTTCACCCGTGATCACCCCCCTTTTTTCACGATTCCTTTTTTTCGTCCAAAGAGGGGTTCTTAAAAATGTGAAAGAATTGATTTTTGGGGGGAACTTAGAAAAATTTAGTCGTAACCCCCCCCCCCCCCCCCCCCCGAGCGAGTTTTCGGAGGTTGACGTGACCGGGAAAAATGTGGACCTTGGATTTGAACAAAAAGAATTTCGTCACTAAAAATCCTGCGAACGCCTATGTGTATAAGCATGTCACTTTACATGATAGAATGAGCTCAATAATACACTGTACAAAATTAAGCTCACAGATAATCTGATAGTATTAAGTGAATTATACCTGCATATTAAGCAAAAAGATTTGATTTAATATAGTATTTAGGTATTTACAATTTAAATAAGAGAGCAAGTACGAATATGATCAAGAGAGTGGTAATAAAAGTTAGTAGGGAATAAGATAATTTCATAATTGGCTTTTATAAATATTAGAAAAGGGAACTATAAAAGAATGATGTGGCATGAATGAAGGGGAGTTATTCAATATGATTTGATACGAGATATATATAATGTTGGATAATTCTTTGAACTATTGAACATGTATTTGCTTTCTATCCTCACTTTTATCATGTTTGAGTCATAATATTGAGGATGATGCATCTTTATTTTACTCGCTGGAAAAAAGTAGGAGTGCTTATTCTTACTAATTTCCCTTCCTGGAAAGTGGGTAAATATCCCCCTCCCCTCTTTCCCTGGATCTACGCCAGAAGACACAAAGGTAAATATTGCAACTCAATTCTTGCTATCAGATTTTCCTGGGATGTACATTTGTATCTATTTCCAAATAGGGAAAACCCTTCCCCGACCAAGATTCAAACCAGGAACATTAATCGGAGAGCGCTAACACTTTCAAGGCATTGTTCAGCAATGATCTAGTTAGAAAAATCTAAGCTATACATGATCCTCCATGCTAGTGTCTCCTACAGTCGTCGATCCTGGGGGGCAGGGGGGCAATCGCCCCCCCATGAAAATAGGGGGACAAAGCATATTGATTTGCCCCCCCCCCCAATAATTTTGACAACTTGAAAAATCATAATATGCAATGTAAATATATGTTTTAAAAAGCATTGGAAAGCACTATTAAACCATTAAACATGGCATAAAGCCACGCCTAAACAAAATTGTCAATTTTGCGGCCTGCTTGGCGCGCAAAATTCTGTATTACAATTTGGCGCGCGACAAAAATTGTGCACTTTTTTTCACTTTTGCCCCCCCCCCCAATCCGAAACATGAATCGACGCCCCTGGTGTCTCCGATAAGATCTAAAAATGAAGTCCTGAAAAAATGCAATTGAAAACGATCGTCAAGTGCTATTAGAATTTGAAAGTGTATGACCAATCTTGTAATTCCTCTCCCTCCCCCAATGATTGCTGTGTTATATATTTTTTTTGACCCCAGGACACTAATTCATGTACCAATATTATGTGTACATACTTTGCTATTGGCAGAATTATAGGCCCTAACTTTCTTAAGTTTGTTTATATTATGGTGTTTTATCTGTCCATTCAAACATTATCATGTAGGTCAGATATCAAAATATGACAATTTGTTTTCACAGGGGACTTGCACAATGTTAATTACAGTGTGTCCCAATAAAAATGGTCCTATATCGAGACAAAATTATTTAAGGTGATTACTTTTCCTAAAAGTTATTTGTATTTGGTATCATAGCAGAATAAATTTTCTTTCTGATAAAGTTATTTTCGTTTAATGTACTTATATAAATCAAAAGTTATGACTACTTTAGTGCAGTCAGGCAAAATTACGTTAAATCAATATATATATTCAATATATCTCGGGTTTAACACAACTAAATGAAATGAAATAAATTGTACTGGAAAGTATGGTGTTTTAACTTTATGAAAATACCCAACTTGACTAGGTTGTATATGATTTTCATATACATAAAAAATGATTTCCGATTGGACCATTTTTTTTTTGGGGGGGGGGAACACACTATACACATAATGATCTGAATTCACTTTAATGAAACATGTCTGCTTAAATAAGTGTACTTCATGGATCTGGGAAGATTCCAAGTCATTAACTTTAACATTCAGCGAAAATATGCAAGTAATTGTGACGAACTTACGACGTATATTAGGAAGCTTCTTTGATCTATCAGCTGGACCAGCTGAAGCTAGAGAATCCAACAGTGTTGCCGCTACAACGATGATAACAAATATACGCCACATCTTCATTTCTTCCTGTTTTAGCCTACATGTAAATAATAATAATAATAATAATAATAATAACGTCGTATTTACCCAGGGTAGCCACTTCAGTCTGATAGACCGCTCTTCCAGCGGGCCCTGCATAACATAAATGTTATTATTACCCTTCCCTGTTCTAAAAAGCCGAGCGCCTGGCTAGAAAGCAGAAGGTACCATTTTTAAAAGCCGGGGCTCGAACCCGCGACCTTCCGCACGTGAGGCGGACGCTCTATCCACTAAGCCATCACGCCGGTGAATGAATGAACATACATGTAGATACACACTTTATTAATCCGTTGACTGTATCAACGAATTATTTATAAAGAAACAAGATAAATTGATAAATATGTTGCTGTGTCCTTGGATAAGACACTTCATCTGCAATTCCTCTCTCCACCAGGAGTACAAATAGCTACCCGAGAGAAAAAAAAATCCGTAATAGCGCCGTTGTGGCAGCTGGGCATGAAATACTTCCAGGGAATGGAGGTCTCGCACTCTATGGCTGTGAATGCTTGATATGGTACATGTACCATGATCAGGAAGGACAGGTCGTGAGAAAGTGCCTCAGTGCTATAATACGGCTCTGGTTCCAAGACTATAAACCCAGACCTTTACCTTTTACGTCAGGCTTATTTTCCTGCTAGTGGATGTGAGTTTACAAAATATCAGATTCATTTTATTTTTCATCCAATTAATTAAAGAATATATTTTGATTGGGCCAAAAAGTCAAATTGTCATCACAACCGAGGTACAAAAGGATTACAAAGTCCAGTGACAAGTAGAAGTACATTTCAGTTTCTAAATGTAATTCCAGTTAGTAATGGTGGTTACTCATATCTATCATGCTTGACAGCTAAGGGCTGTATTGTGCATGCTTACAATGTAAGAAAA
>JZLH01S0006990.1:10297-24722 GCA_001188425.1 Eucidaris tribuloides | reverse complement strand
GTTAATTGACCCTAGAAAGAATTATTTCATTTTACTATTTGAGAATTGTGAAGTCAGGCAATATGTGTCAAGTTGTCAGGATGATATCATAAGCTCGCAGGATAGCTATCTGCCTGCAAATATAGGAGAAAACAATAAGAGTAGGGCAAGGTGAATTGCAATTTCTCCATAGAGATTGTACATCACTCCTCCTCGCGCTATCCTCCTCACGCTTATCCACCAGATTTAGCCCTCGTTAACGATTTTTGATTTTTTGGCTAATTAAACATAAGTGTAATGCAAGATTGCTTATCAGATTTCAACAGCAGAGTAATTTTGCTGGGCAGAATGAGCCGAAATTCATTATAATATGATAAAGGAATAGGCTTCGATTGCATCAAAGTTTAATTGAGAACGAGGGCTGAAATAATGTCAACGCCACCAGGTATTTGGGGGTCCCAACCGATACGAACAATGAACCATTAATTTCCCGGTCAGCAATCTATATATTCGCCACCCAATCGTCCGGGGAAATATAAATTTCCCCCATTGACTTTGTACACGAGAGGCAATTTTATTATCGGAGCAAGTGTCCGGAATATGACAAAAAGTGGGGAATATGCCAACAGCCTGGAATATCAGTTCCAAGGGGTAACAACTATATATGTAATTGATGTTTTTTTCTAATGGGCACCATAGAAGAGATGTTGCGAAGAGCTCAGGTGAGCATGCGTGCCCCCCGGGGCTCTTGTCTTAAATACTTAGTAATCCCCACTATGGAGGACGAAGTGATTGTAATCATTGTCAAAAATGGAAGCAGAACAGTTAATATTGTGGCAAGAGAAAAGTGCAGTAACTAGTTTTGCGCTAGTAAATGTCTGTTCTTTCTTTCTTTCTTCATCCCCAGAAATCCAGTTCGCGCACTTCCCAACCAGGGATGTAGCGCACCTGGATCCGCGCCCCGTCCCGGCGGCCCCCCAACCTGTCAATCCAGTCAGCCAGTCAGATGTCAGGCAATGAGATGTTAGTGACAAGCAAACCTGGTTATAGACATGGTCAGTTCTTAATCACCCCCCCCCCCCCCCCCCCCCCCCATTTCAATCAATTTGTTTCTGGTTTATTACCGAAGAGCTCAATGGAACGTGTTTTCTTGCCATTGGATACTATAAACAGAAAGACAGCATTAGATTCAGATCAAACGCAAATTGAAGATCGTCATCTTGTAATGTCCAACATAAAAATCTAAATGTTTATTTGTAATGATGTGTTTCTGTACTATACCATTGTCAACACAGCAATTTTTTTTGTTGTTACTTTATCTATTTCTATGGAATTTTTTCTGATAAAAATCTGTTCATGTGCCATTATAGTAAATAATGAATATGATATTCTGTAAAATTTAAAAAAGGTGTTTTCATTTTCTAGCAATTACTTTGTAAAATAACAACTTCTGTTGGAATGAATACAATGCAGGCATTATATGTTTAACCCAGTGTTCTTGTAGGATTGTTAGAATCTTGGAGCAACGGATTAACAAGGAGATTTGAATGAATTCAAGCTCTTACTGACGCTCATTTCATTTCAGGGTGTGTCCTCCCCGACTGGCCGCTCGACCCCCACCGGTCCAGCCCAAAAGTGGTCGGCAGCCATCAGGGTAGCCTACCGGGCACCGCCAGGCCAGGCAACTCAACCAGGAATGTATGTGCACCACTCGGCACCAGCCAACCCCAACAGAATGATGGCACCTCTGGGTACAGGGTGGCACTCCACACACAAATTTTTTCTGGCTGCACCACCCTACGCAGTTATCTCAAATGGCACCACCCAACTAGCTACTCAGGTGCACCGCAACACAAGCTACTCAGGATCGCAACGCCAATACAAACTACAGTGGTCAACCCGGTGCATTGGTCCACCCTACAAGTTAGCCCAAAGGACCGCCACCAAACAAGTATGGGTGGGCATGCCGCAGTATGGAGTCGGGTGCCCCGCCCTATGGTTCAAATATCACACCGCCCACCACCCCACCTGGTCACTGGCCAACAAGCTAGGATGGGTACCCCCAGGCCCTGGGCAATGGCGTGCGCTCCCCAGGGTGGGGCCAATTATGGTCAGGTCCTGGTGGAAATGCAATCACAGCCAGCACAGCTCAACCGGCTCCCAGGGCGGTTAGTATCCTGGAACAGATGCCCAAGTGCAGTGAGTTGCTAGTCCTGTCATTAACTTGGGTTCTATGTAGATCTCTGAAAATTTATTTCAGTTTATCAAAAGAGGGTTGGTCATGAAAAGAATTGCCACCTGTCAGATATCTTTCTTCATCAAGATTTAACAGGAATGTTCGACTTTCCTTTTAATCTAAGCTTTTGAAATTGAAGGAAATCGTTATCATGCCCAAAACCAAAATATTTGAGGTGTGGGCTGGAAATTAAAAATACATCATTGGCAAAGGGATGTGAAAATACGGATAAAAAAATGGGTCGTTGAAAGCTTTATTGAAGTAAATGTGTTCAACTAATTGATACAAATCAATATAATTGGTTTGTAGGTTATTTGTAGGTAAAAGAATTGATTTGATTAAATCTATTATTTCTTCTTCATTTTTTTCTCCAAGTGAAATATAGTCCTATTTACAAAAATTAAGTGGTTAATAACTTATTCAAATGCATTATCCACAGTGGAAAACACTGAATAACTTGGTTGATAAGAGGGGGATTTTTACAATTCAAAAAGCGAAACGGCGAATCGATCTTGATTTGTTGATATGTGGGTTCTTGAGAGATTTTGGAGTGATTGATTGAATTCTGTTGAGGTTATGTGACTCTTATTATTGTGACCTAAACACAATCTAGTAGCTGTATGAAGACAGTAACATTCTGCATCATCTTTATAATTTTCTGTCTTCAGATTCAAGCATTAATGACGACAGGAAAACAGAGGAGGTCAACGAGTTTGTCAGCCAATCTCGGAGGACAAGTACGGCCGTTAATGTACAAAGATTTTCCAAGTTGCTTGAGCCAAGGTATAAATATCTTATAAATTAAACTCATAATACTTACGGCTTTCCATATGCAGTGTGCGTATTATTGGTTTAAAAATCACATAGTACATGCATATAATTCTCTGATGGATATGCAAAAAATGATTAAGACACCACTTCTTAGAATGCTCGCACAGTTTATTTAGAAAACTGAAATTGCATTTTGGCTAGCCACAAAAGGGTTGGTTAGAATATGCTAAAAAGCAATAAAATTTGGGCAATTTGGTCACAGCACAATGTGTCTAAGAAATTGATACATTTACGGTAGCCGAAATAGACTTTGAATTCGTTTTTTAATGTCCTTCAGTAAATAATTTGTAAAGGCGACAGACTGTTTGTCAGGTTGATTTTAGCAGTTTGGATATTGAGAGTTTTTTAGCAGACTAAAATGGTGTACCATGTGAATTCCAATCTACTCAGCAATTCAAATAATAATAATAATATATAATAACCATATTTTTATTCGAAATGGACCAGACATTATCAAATGAGACCTATCTTCGCGAAATTCGAAAATTCATTTTGCCCCAATTAATCGTGGGCTCCAGGGCAGCCACTGACAAGCGCCAGATCGACGTTGCTCTATTGCCTAACAATCGTTGAGCGGCAACCAGGGTAGCAGCAACTCCCATCTTTTAACGTCTTTTGTGCTGACGCGGCCCTGGGCTTGAACTCCGACCTCCCGGTTGTGAGGCGGACCGCTCTAAACCAACTGAGCGCAACCACACCCCTTACTTATTTACGCTTCAAGAAAAAAAACAAACAAAACACATTAAAGTAACTTTGAATTGATTCAAGTATGAATGTCTGTCAACCTATTTATGACAGTCACTTCTCCGCCGAGGACAAACTCCGCCCAAGGACAACTCTGCTGAAGGACTCTCACCTTGAGGGATAGTCAGATGTCAAATTGGATTACATCGTTTAATATCCTCCAGGGCTTTAGTTCCTCTTGGGTTGTTCTCCAGGGGAGCGCCATCCTGCAGGCGAGTTGTCGTCTCACGGAGGAGTTGTCAGGTAGGAGTCATTCCGCAGGGAGTTGTCCTCTGGGACTTGTCAGGTGGGAAGTCATCCCGCGAGTTGTCCCTGGGGGGGGGGGAATGTCAGGTGGGAGTCATCCTTTGGGGTATTGTCCTCCGGGGAAGTTGGTAAGTGGGAGTCATCGCCTGGGGGAGTTCATCCCTGGAGGAGTTGTCGCGCTGGGGGCAGTTTTGTGCTTCTGGGTGAGCGCGTAGTTGAGAGTCATCCCCAGGGGAGATGTCCTCTGGGGATAATCGCTACAATCCTGTCATAACATCAAGTATTTCTATGCTTCATTCGAATTGCAGGTAACTGCAGCCCGAAGTTCCTGAGGTCCCACCACCATGTATCGCATCTCCCTGCACGAAGACTTGATCAAGCAGTCCCAGATAAACCCATGAGGCTTGTCAATCTCACCGTTTGCGAGAAACCTCTCAAACAATGAGGTGAGTAGGGCTGGCGTATTGGAAAAACGAAGAGTTTCAGGGTGTTGTGTGTGCAAAAGTGGTTACTACAAAGTTCGCGAGAGTATTGGTAGAAGGGTAGCCCAGCTTCGGATAGCACGGTGATCGGCTGAGAGGTTGGAAAGACTAACAGTTAATTAGGCAAGGGCATCATCTTTTTGGCATGCCTAACCATTACAGGTCGTGTAAATGCACTACTGGGTGTATTACAAGAAAATATGCACTGAAGCAAACCTTTAACAAACTGTAGGCTGCTAGCAGCTTTAAGTTTTTAGTGGAATTGTTGTGAGCCGTTAGACTTTGATTGGAATTATTATCTTCCAACTATATTTTCAAATTGGAGGTAACAACTGATTTTTTCAAATTCACATGACATGTCCTTCATAGATATGGGCGCTAAGGCTTGAGTGATGTTTCGTTGTTCTGTAGGAGGGGTAGCAAATGAGATGCCCTTCCTTTATAGAGGCAGGACATCTGTTTGCATGCTAACAGTCTTAAACATAATTTTGGACACTAGTAATCTGTGAATGCATCAATGGCATGTTGGTGTATTTTGTTATTTTCATTATTTTGCCACACTGATAAAAGCAGGCTTTCAATTGGGGAGGTTGTGAAGAGTAGGTTATATCTTTGGCACACAGTGTCGTGTAGTGGTAGGTCTCAATGCACGAAATTGAATAGCAGCCCATGGTACGAATTGTAATGTTTGTATAATTGTTGAGCTTGCGGCTTCATTTCCTCCGCGTCTTTTAATGTGTCATTTCTGCTTATCAAATTTCAGGCCCCACCCCCATTGTAGACCATGGTCGCCAATGGCCAGCTCTATGTGTATAAAACAGATGTAAGGCCTACATGTGTTCGCTTCATGTGCAGTTCTGTAGAAGGTGGGAGGCGGTTCCAGTGTGCCTTCTGTGGGGGAGTCTAACGAGGGCTAAGTACGCTTTGACATACAACGTAGATGGTGCTGCCCAAGTGGCAGTTGGAGTGGTTTTAGTCATTTGATCAAGAATCTTAATCATACTATTGTGAGGTTGAAGTGTTTGTACACTTGAATTTCACTTGGCTTACGTCACATAAAAGTTTGTACCCAGTTTACCGAAAGCTAGCTGTTAGTGTTTATCACTCTCAGTTGAGACATGTAAGTATGACAAATAAAAGAATGAGAACAGTACTCCACGACTATGCAAGCCAATGTCACTTGATCGATCGCCAGTGTCACTATGTGGCGCACATCTTATCAAGCATTTCAGCAAGAATATTTTCAGACGCGATTCACTCTGTGGCGCCGCTTCCTCAGGGCTGATGTGTTGGGCCATGTTCTGGCTTATGGCCCTGTCAACGTAACTATCGAGACAAAAACTGAAACATGAAGTTCAATTTTTGATTTTGAAGTATGTGGTTCAGTTGTGGCAGGGTCACAACCAGGGGCCGATTTCACTAAAAACATCGATTTTAGCGATCATGCGCCAAATTGATCGCCAATCCAAATACCATCGCAACGTCATCGCTCAACATTCGTTTGCGATGAAATTTGGATTTCACTAAAACATCGCAATTAGCGACGACCAAAAAAATATTTTTAAATATTCATGGGACGAGCCCTGGATCGCAAGAATAGTGATGTCAAGCTGCTATCAAGGGGGAACCACCCTAGCAAAGGGCATTTTTAGCCATGGCTCCATGAGATTGTAGGGGATACGCTACCGAGCGAAATGACCTTCATTCCATAAGGGGGGGGAAAGTATATTGATGGAGCGTAGAGGTGGTTCGAGCATCTAAAAATTTTCTGGGGCAGTTTTCTACCAGAAAAAATCAGAAATCCTGAAGACAATCCTGTATAAATTCGTCTGTAGAGATTATTTGGGTAAGTCCATTGTCCTAGTTGGTCACTCAGCACATACAAACAGATGGACAGACAAGCAAGTCACCATCATAAACACACAGAAGATGACACCACAAAGATCCACAATGCAGACACACAGACACACGTCCCAGACACAGCACACACACACACAACTATCCACATGCAAGACACAGACATACACAGAACACACACAACACACAGCCAACACACAGTCCTAGACATAAACACAAACACAATGACACACACATATGCACAAACAGACACGAACACAGACAGCATTGCACGCCGAGCTATGCAGCGCGCCACATGCCCACATAATACACAGCAAATAAAAGATAATAACAGCTATCATAGTAGGCCTATAATGATAATAATAATGATGATGATGATGATGATGATGCTATTCATGATGCACTGTTAAGGGATCAACTCGTGAGGAAATGGCACATTCCGGGGTGCATTGCGCTGAATATTGTCATTTTGGCGATGGATATGAATATTTTGGGGCGAGTGCTCATATAGGCACTCGGCAAAATATTCATGCGCTAACTAAAAGTTTAGCCGATGAACATATTCATCGCTCACTTTTAAGTAAATCGGTCAAGGCTCAATATCCATCGCAAATAGGCGATGGATATCGGCTGTTTGGCGATGAATATCGCCGTATTTGCGATGAATTTCAGATGCTAGTGAAATGGCCCCAGGCGTTTTGAGGCTTCTTCAGGAGGAGCTTAATGCAGGAAATGTCACCAGGCGGCATAACATTTTTTGCGGCATAAACGCTGCTGGAAAACTCAAAGAGCCACTTGGTTACGGGCCTGCCCAACTGAAACTAGGAACTTCGATTGATTCCGGCGTACTGCGCCCACTCCATGTTTGTGGGCCACTCTAGTTTGTGAGGCAGGATGTAGGGCAGGGCTGTTTTGTAGCACAACATCCCAAAAAAGGGGTAGCAGAGTTAGGTAAAGTTAGCAATATTACAGGCCAGAACTGTTGATGAGATGTTTGGGGGCACACAGGAAGATGGTGGTCAGTCGACTGAACAATTGCATCATAAGTGTGGGCTTTCTATAGCTCCTCGATTTATGTTTTAATCACACTTGTAGATTTTAATAATCTGTTCTGTGAGATCATGGTATGAAGCCTTCTTATGCTTATCCCACCCATTATCACATATTTTGTAGCCCTTTTTTCCGTCACATCCAGTTCCACCTGAATTTTCACATCACACATCGCTCTCATCATCGCTCTCTCTGTCCTCAGAATCCCCATCTCAGTATCAGCATATATTTAGTGTTACCTATCATCCAAAACTTTGGGCACCATCTTTCGACATAAATTTCTCCCCTAAACTAAACTGAATCTTTTGGAGCATGTGCTTACAGCAAATGTCTGATCCATTAATTTAACTTTTCCATTCACAGAACCTGAACACTGTCTTGTTTTACCAGTGTGAAGTATTAACCTGTAAGCAAACATCTAGCGTTAATATATTTGGGGAGTTCACAAATAGGTTTTCAGAACGCTGAATAATTTCTTTTAGCAAATAACAATACTCTGTGATTTGTTTGCTTTCCCTGTAGGTTTTATTTGTGCAGTAATCCAGTGCCAATATTAAGCCGGAATTGCAGAGTGTAGTCTTCATTCCAGCATGAGTTACATGAACCAGCCGCCCGGCTACCAACAGCCCCTTACCTCAAACTATAATTCTTACGGTGCACCAACCAGCCAGGCACCACAGAATTCCTATGGTGCATACAATAGTCAACCGGGCCCTCCCATGGGGGGTGCACCACCACCATCCACAATGGCACAGCAACCCATGGGAACAGGACCAGGTGGGAAACCCCCTGTAGGAGCCTACGGTGAGGGGGGTCACGCCATGAATGGACCATCATCACAGGGTCCCCCACCCACAGGTAGCCAGTATGGGCAGCCAAGACCCATGGGGGGATACTCGGCGGGAATGAGGGCACCGGGCCCGGGACAGACGCCGGGTGGTCCGGTACCAACGGGACCACCACCGATGGGAGGGCAACGGCCACCAGGACCACCACAAGGTGCAACCAGCACTTACGGCATGCAAACCAGGTAAACATTGGCACTTGATGTCCTACAGGGTTCGTACATGTTAGAGAATTTGAAAATAAATTTCCAGAAGCAAAATTCAGGGAAAATCAGGGAATTCATTGATTTCTTCAGGAAAGTCAGGGAAAAGAATTTTTTAAAGATATTTTGAAACGACCTGTGTTTATTTGTTAGCAGAACTTGCTAGTAATGCAGTACTTTTACACGCGTCAAAAATATAATAATGATCATGGAAATGTTCAAATGTACAGTTTACTGCTGTGGAAAGCCATGGAAAGTCAGGGAATTTTGAAAATGTGAAAAGTGTGCGAACCCTGGTCCTAAAATGAATATTGTGTGATGAACTTGTTAGGAAAATTTGAGGGTTTACATGTATTCATGATACACATCAGGACAATGAAATGCTATAATTCATGTACTGATCGTATTCAATTGTGATGCGAAAGAAAGTGACTACTTTTGATCTGGCCTGGTTCTTAATCCTTTATAGAGTTAAACTTAGCTCAGTCCTACACATTCACATCTTTAAATTGAGTTGTGTACTAGTATCATGGATGCACACTGTTAAGACAGGTGTTTATGAGTGAAACTTAAAAGGTACTGGCCATGTACAGATGCATAGGTATATGAAGTAATTTTTCATATTGAAAAGGCTAAATTTTCCAAAGAAAAGTGCATTACTAGTTCTACCAGTAAATGTCTGCTTTTTCTTCCCCCACCCCCCCCCCCCCAGAAATCCCGTTCCCACATCCCAGCCAGGGATGTACCAGCCTGGATCCCGGCCCCCTCCCGGTGGCCCCCAACCTGTCAATCAAGTCACCAATCAGATGTCAGCAATGAGTGTTGGTGGACAGCAACCTGGTTATAACATGGTGAGTTTTTATCTCATTTAAATCAATGTTTCTGGTTTATTTGGAAGAACTAAATGGACCTGTTTTTCCATTGATATTATAAACAGAAAGATACATTAGATTCAGATAAACAAATTTGAGATCTCATCTGTAATGTCCAAATAAAAATCTAAATGTTTATTTGTAAATGGTGTGTTATCTGTACAACCACTGTCAACACAGCAGTTACTTTATCATTTCATTATGGAATTTGCAGATAAAATCTGTTGCTTTGCTTTATAGTAAATAATGAATAAGATATTTGTAAAATTTAAAGTGTTCATTTTGTAGCACTTTCAAATTGAACAGGAAATGTTCCATGTGGTAAATAACACTACGGGTAGAAATAAATACAATACAGCATTACATGTTAACTTAGTGTTAACTCTATGGGATTTTTAGAATCTTTGAGGCAATGGATTAAAAAGGAGATTAAATAATTTGAAGCTCTGAATGATCTCATTTTATTTCCAGGGTGGTCCTCCCCCGACTGGCCCTCCCCCACCTGGTTCAGCCCAAAGTGGTCCACCTTCGGGTACCTACCCAGGGGCACCACAGGCCAGGCCAACTCAACCAGGAATGTATGGTGCACCACTCAGCACCAGCCAACCCCAACAGATGATGGCACCCTCTGGGTACCAGGGTGCACCTCCACAAACAAATTTTTCTGCTGCACCACCTACCAGTTATTCAAATGCACCACCAACTAGCTACTCAGGTGCACCGCCAACCAGCTACTCAGGAGCACCCAATACAAACTACAGTGGTCAACCCGGTGCCGTGGGTCCACCTACAAGTTATGCCCAAGGACCGCCACCAACAAGTATGGGTGGCATGCCACAGTATGGAGCGGGTGCCCCGCCCCTATGGGTTCAAATATCACACCGCCCACCACGCCACCTGGTACTGGCCAACAAGCTAGGACTGGGGTACCCACAGGGCCCTGGGGGGCATGGGCGTGGCTCCCCAGGGTGGGGCCAATTATGGTCAGCCTGGTGGAATGCAATCACAGCCAGCAGCTCAACCGGCTCCCAAGCGGTTAGATCCTGAACAGATGCCAAGTGCAGTGAGTTGTAGTCCTGTCATTAACTTGGGTTCTATGTAGATCTCCTGAAAATTTATTTCAGTTTATCAAAAGGGTTGGTCATGAAAAGAATTCAACCTGTCAGATATCTTTCTCTCTCAAATTTAACAGGAATGTTCAGAATTTCCTTTTAATCTAACTTTTGAATTGAAGGAAATCGTTATCATTGCCAAAACCAAAAATATTTGAGGTGTGCTGGAAATTACAAAATACATGCATTGGCAAAGGGATGTGAAAATACGGATTAAAAAAATGGGTCTTTGAGCTTATTGAAGTAAATGTGTTCACTAATTGATACAATCAATATATTGGTTTGTAGGTATTTGTAGGTAAAAGGAATTGATTTGATTAAAATCTATTATTTCTTCATTTTTTTCTCCCAAGTGAAATATAGTCTATTTACAAAGAATTAAGTGGTTAGATAACTTATTCAAATGCATTATCCACAGTGGGAAACCTGAATAACTTGGTTGATAAGAGGGGGGAATTTTTACAAATCAAACAAGAGAAACGGCGAATCGATCTTGATTTGTTGATATGTGCTTCATTGAGAGATTTTGGAGTGATTGGATTGAATTCTGAGGTATGTGACTTTATTATTGTGACCTACACAATCTAGTACTGTATGAAGACAGTAACATTTGCATCATCTTTATAACTTTTCTGTCTTCAGATTCAAGTCATTAATGACGACAGGAAAAACAGAGGAGGTCAACAGTTTGTCACCAATCTCCGAGGACAAGTACCGCCGTTAATTACAACAGATTTTCAAGTTGTTGACCAAGGTATTAAAAATATCTTATGAATTAATCTCATATACTTACGCTTTCATATGCAGTGTGTATTATTGGTTTAAAAATCAAACATAGTACATGCATATAATTCTCTGATGGATATTGCAAAAATGTTTTAAGACACACTTCTTAGAATGCTCCACAGTTTATTTAGAAAAGCTGAAATTGCATTTTGGCTACCACAAAGTTGTAGAATAGCTAAAAACAATAAAATTTGCAATTTGGTCACCAGCAAATGTGTCTAAGAAATTGAACATTACGGTACCTGAAATAGACTTGAATCGTTTTTAATGTCCTTCAGAAATAATTTGTAAGGACAGATGTGTCACTGTGAATTTTACAGTTTGGTATTGAGTTTTTTACAGACTAAAAATGGGTGGGTACCATGTGAATTCCATCTATCACAATTAAATAATAATAATAATAATAATAATCCATATTTTATTCGAAATGGACAGACATTACAAATAGAAATCTTCCGAAAATTCCGAAAATTCATTTTGCCCAATTAATCGTGGGCCCGGCAGCCACTGAGCAGCGCCAGATCGACGTTGCTCTATTCCTAAAAATCGTTGAACGCCAAACAGGGTAGCAGCAACTCCCATCTTTTAACGTCTTTTGGTCTGACGCGGCCGGGCTTGAACTCCCGACCTCCCGGTTGTGAGGCGGACGCTCTACCAACTGAGCCAACACACCACCTTACAACCTTCAAACAAACAAACAATTAAAGTAACTGTTTGAATTGATCAAGTATGACTGCCTGTCAACCATATTATGACAGTTCCCCCGGAGGACCACTCCCCTGGAGGACAACTCCCCCGGAGGAATGCTCCCCTGGAGTACCTCTCCCCCGAGGACAACTCCCCAAGGACAACTCTCCCTGAAGGACTACTCACTTGAGGTTAGCTCAGATGTAAAAAAATTGGATTACATTGTTAATACTCCTCCAGGGCAGTTCCTCTGGGGATTGTTCTCCAGGGGAGCCATCCTGCAGGAGAGTTGTCCTCTGGGGGAGTTGTCAGGTAGGAGTCATTCCCAGGGGAGTTGTCCTCTGGGGGACTTGTCAGGTGGGAGTCATTCCCAGGGGAGTTGTCCTCTGGGGGATTTGTCAAGTGAGAGTCATACCCGGGGGAGGTGTCAATTGTCATCTGGGGAGTTGTCCTCTGGGGAGTCATCCATAGGGGAGTTGTCCTCTGGAGGACTTGTCAGGTGGGAGTCATCCCCGGGGAGTTGTCCGGGGGGGGGGGGGGATGTCAGGTGGGAGTCATCCCTTGGGTAGTTGTCCTCCGGGAAGTTGTAAGGTGGGAGTCATCCCTGGGGGGTTATCCCTGGGGGAGTTATCACTGGGGGAGTTGTCCTCCGGGGAGTTGTAAGGTGGGAGTCATCCCTGGGGGGTTATCCCTGGGGGAGTTATCACTGGGGGAGTTGTCCCTGGGGGAGTTATCCCTCGGGGAGTTATCCCTGGGGGAGTTATCCCTGGGGGAGTTATCCCTGGGGGAGTTGTCTTCTGGGTGAGCCGTTAGTTGAGAGTCATCCCCAGGGGAGATGTCCTCTGGGGGGAGTAATCCTACAATCCTGTCATAACATCAGTATTTCTATGCCCACTCGATTGCAGGTAACTGCAGCCCAAGGTTCCTGAGGTCCACCATGTATAGCATTCCCTGCACGCAAGACTTGATCAAGCAGTCCCAGATACCCATAGGCCTTGTCATCTCACCATTTGCAGAACTCATCAACAATGAGGTGAGTAGGGAGGGTATTGGAAAACGAGAGTATTCAGGGTGTATGTGCAAAAGTGGTTACTAAAAGTCCGAGAGTATTCGGTAGAAGGGTACCCAGCTTCTGTATGAGAATGGTGATCGCTGAGAGGTGTGGAACAGTTAAAGGCAGGGCATCTCTTTTGCATGATTAAACATTAAAAATATGTAAATGCACTGGTGTATATAAGAAAATAGCATTGAAGAACCTTGAACAAACTGTAGGTGCTAGAAACTTAAGTTTTAGTGGAATTATTGTGACCGTTAGACTTCGATTGGAATTATTATCTCCTACATATTTTTCAAATTGGAGGTAACAACTGATCTTCAAATTTCACAGACATATCCTTCATAGATAGCCTAAGGGCTTGAGTGATGTTTTGTTGTGCTGCAGGAGGGGTACAAATGAGATGCCCTTCCTTTATAGAGGCAGGACATCTGTTTTGCATGCCTAACAGTCTTAAAGACACTATATAACACCGTGGAAAACCCGTTTAAAAAATTGTCGAACTTTGCTATCGGACATATCTGACAGTGTTTGAATGGATAAATAAACACCCTAGAACACGAAAGTTTGGACAGTTATGCTGTCACTGGTACAATATGTGCAGATACAAATTGGCACATTAATTTTATATCGGGCGATAGGAAATTCTGCAACACAGCAGTCTATGGAGAAAAGCTGGAATGGTCTCTCAATGATTTTCACTTTTTTAAAGCACTTAATGATTGTTTTACACTGCAATTTCGAGGAAGCAGAGTACCGGGGCGAGAGTGTAGATCGGGGCAAGCGGTTAAAATTACAAACAGATTTTCAAGTTGTTGACCAGGTTATTAAGAAATAATCTATGATTAATATCATATACATTAACGGCTTTCATATGCAGTGTGTATTATGCTGGCTTTAAAAATCAAAACATAGTAACATGGCATATAATCATCATGATGGATATTGCAAAAAATGTTTTAAGACACATCTCTTAGACATGCTCGCACAGTTTATTTAGAAAAGCTGAAATGCATTTTGGTACCACAAAAGTTGTAGAATAGCTAAAACAATAAAATTTGCAATTTGGTTCACCAAGCAAATGTGTCCTAAGAAAATTGAACAATTACGGTACCAGTGAAATAGACTTAATCGTTTTTAATGTCCTTGCTCAGTAAATAATTTGTAAGGACATGCTGTGTCCCACTGGTGAATTTTACAGTTTGTAATCTTGAGTTTTTTTACAGACTAAAAATGGGTGGTACCATGTGAATTTCGCAATCTATCACAATTAAATAATAATAATAATAATAATAATGACCATATTATTCGAAAATGGTACAGACATTACATAGAAATCTTCCGAAAATTCTCAAAATTCATTTTGCCCAATTAATCGTGTGGCCCGGCACCACTGAGCAGCGCCAGATCGTACGGTTGCTGCTGCATATATTCATAAAAA
>JZLH01S0006988.1:5762-18317 GCA_001188425.1 Eucidaris tribuloides | reverse complement strand
TCCGCACGACATTTACCTAACGGCTGATCGGACAATTTTGGAACGGCACGTGCACGTTTGACGTCGCAGATTTTTTGAAAATGCTTCCCAGTAATTTGAAAAAGTATGAAGTTTAACCGTCCAGATTTTCATCAAAACTCAATAATTTACCCCAAGTCTCTATGAGAGGTGTTTATTTATATCAATCTTCACATTGGATATGATTTCAGCTGATTTCATTCATTTAGATGTTTTTTGACGTGCAAATCAATGACACAATCTTTAATCAAAATGCCCCATCAGGCGTGGCGCAGCACTGCAATTATCGCATGGTTCTATCATTGACGAATGCACTTCATTTGCATATATCAACAAGTTTGTACAGACTTTATGGGGAGGTGTCATGGCTCAGTGGGTAAGACTCGGTTTCTCGACCTAGAGGTCCGAAGGTTCGAATCCACGCCGGGCCGTGGCGGTCGTGTCCTTGGGTAAGGGGTACTTTATCCCCATTACATAGGACGTAAAGCCGGAGGTCCCATGTTGAGACAGAAACACCTCAGCACGTAAAAGAACCCACGCACTTCATCGAAAAGAGAAGGGTGAAAACCCGGTGTTGCGGTCACATATCCATATGCAAAACTACCCGGGACTGGATGCCTAAGGGTAACAGTGATTAAGTTCGCTTTTCTAGTCCCTGTCATCCGAAATGATGACGAAGCAATGATAATAATAACCAATGCAAAAAAGGGTAAATAAATTTTGAGGCGAAAATCTTCTTTGAAACACAAAATACTGATTCAAAATGTAAAGAAAGCAGGAGTGTGATACATGTAGATTTCTGAAATAAACATGTGTATGAATAGGCTATTGGATGATTTTAAAGTGTGAAATTTTACAGAAGAAATTTACCTTCAAAACGGAAAAAGTAGGACAAGAAACTATCGTAAAATTCACCCATTAATTATCTGCCAGGCTCGAAATGCAAATATGTACCATGAACAGAAAGGAAATTTATCGTGCCTACTTCAGCTGAAATGTTATTTCACAGCATTACTCCCTGCTCTCTAGCTGACGTAAAAAATCGTACCCCAATGTCCCTATGTCATCTTTTTGGTGTGTTTTTCCCGCCAGCATGTATGTCTATGGGCGGCTCGCGTGGCATACAGCCACTGAACGTTGTCGATTGACTCAGCTCAGCAGGCCAGTGCTGCCCGTGTGGCGAACAAGGAAACAATCTGCGCATGCATATGGTGTGTATTTCGGTGTTCACTGCCCAAAATTTTACATATCGGGTCGTATAGAAAACACTATTTCTATACATCTACATGATGGGACCCAGCTAAAAGCCTAACGCTCTCCACATATATAAATGGAACCTTTCTAAATATGCTAATGAAATCTTGTATCGCCTTGTGTCTGCCCAGTCGCGTGTCAAACGAAAATAGACGGCTTGTTTTTGTAGAGTTGTGTTTAAAAACATATTTACATGTATATCTCAAGATCTACTTTGTCAAATTTCATAATTTTTGCATTGATATCAAGTCCATAAAAATCTTAGATAGCCTGGGAAGTTTCAGTTTGTAACTCGCTGGCAAAACAACGCAACAACAAGATAAAGATTTTAACTAGTTAAAATTCTTTATCTTGTTGTTGCGTTGTTTTGCCAGCGAGCTTTACAAACTGAACTTCCAGCGGCTATCTAAATTTTTATGGACTTATATCAATGCAAAATTATTGAAATTTGACAAAGTACGATCTTGGAGGATATACATGTAAATATGTTTTTAAACACAACTCTACAAAAACAAGCCGATCTATTTTCGTGACACGCCAAACTGGCAGACACGAGGCGATACAAGATTCATTAGCAATATTTAGCGAAAGTTCATTCATTATATGTGGAGAGCGTTAGGCTTTTAGCTGGCGTCCCATTCATGCTAGATTTATAGAAATATGTTTTCCTATACGACCGATATGGTAAAAATTTTGGGCAGCGAACACCGAAATACACACATATGCATGCGCAGATTGTTTCCTTTAGTTCGCCACACGCGGCAGCACTGGCCTGTGAGCTGGAGTCAATCGAAACGTTCAGTGGCTGTATGCCACGCGAGCCGCCCGTAGAACAGTATGCTGGCTGGGAAAAAACACACCAAAAAGATGACATAGGACATTGGGTACGATTTTTTACATCAGCTAGTAGAGCAGGGAGTAATGCTAGTGAAATAACATTTCAGCTGAAGTAGCGTACGATAAATATTCCTTTTCTGTTCATTGGTACATTTTGCATTTCGAGCTCTGGCAGATAATTAATGGTGTGAATTTTACTCGATGTTTGTCCTACTTTTCCGTTTTGAAGGTAAATTTTTCTTCTGTAAAATTTCACACTTATAAAATCATCCAATAGCCTATTCATTTACAAGATGTTTAATTTCAGAAATCTTACATGTATCACAGCTCCTACCTTTCTTTACATTTTGAATCAGTATTTTGGTTGTTTCAAAGAAGATTTTAGCCTCAAAAATTTATTTACCTTTTTTGCATTGGTTTATTATTATTATTATTATTATTGCTTTCGTACATAATTTCGGATTTGACAGGGACTAGAAAGCGAACTTAATCACTGTTACCATTAGGCATCCAGTTCCGCGTAGTTTTGCCATTATAATGGATATGTGACCGCAACACCGGTTTTCACCCTTCTTCTTTTCGATGAAGTGCGTGGCTTTTACTGTGCTGAAGTGTTTCGTCCTGGAAACATGGGACCTCCGGCTTTACGTCCTATTTAATGGGGATAAAGTTACCCCCTTTACCCAAGGACACCGACGCACGGCCCGGCGTGGATTTCGAATCCTCGCGCACCTCTAGCGTCGAGAAACCGAGTCTTACCCACTGAGCCATGACACCTCCCCACTAAAGTCTGCCTACAAAACTTTGTTGATATATGCAATGAAGTGATTCGTCAATGATAGAACCATGCGATAGTTGCAGTGCTGCGCCACGCCTGATGGGGCATTTCGATTAAAGATTGTGTCATTGATATTGCACACTGTCAAAACAACATCTTAATGAATGAATCAGCTGAAATCATATCCATGTGAAGATGTGATATAAATAAAAACAACTCTCTCATTAGAGATGGGGTAAAATTATTGAGTTTTTGTCACGTGTGTGAATCTGGACGGTTAAACTTCATACTTTTTTCAAATTACTGGGAAGCATTTTTCAAAAAATCTGCGACGGTTCCAAACGTGCACGTGCCGTTCCAAAATTGTCCGATCAGTTGTAGCCGAAGATTTGAGCCAAAATTGAAATTCACGGAAGAACAACATTCTGGTAACATGTCGTTATTAGTTTTTCTCATTTAAAACAACAAATTTCATGACGTTATGGATCTAAACTTTCAGCACACCATTTGCTTTAAGTACTAAACTGACCGTTTGGTATTGATAATGAAGGGAAGTAGATGCCGACTTGCACATCCCTGACACAATCTTTAAATCAAATGGGTGGGAGTGTAGAGGCATACCCTTCGACTGCACACTGTCAAAACTGCTGTAGATGCTATCTGAGAATTATTATTAAACTGAATTCATTTACTCAGGATAGATGTAAGTAAAAATATTCTATGCAAACTGACAGGCTGTGTTGGCAGGAAGTTGAAAATATTGAAAGAATATATTAAGTACATTATGATTATTACATATATAAACAACAAAGCTACAAAACATAACACACACACATTCTTGCTCTTGGCATTTATCCTGCCTTCACTGACCAATACATTAATCTAAGTTATAAAATCATAGTTTCACTCTAGTGTAGGCATCAGGTTATATCGTAAATGAGGAAATTACAGGTACATGTATCTCTTGAATAAGAACATAATGATAGCCGGCCTGCATATATCATTCATGGGTATGTCTTTTCAAAACTCTGGCCCTGATTTTACACCAAAAGGCCGGCTGAATTTGGAGGCCCGTAGGCCCCGCAATTTTGTGCATATTGACACCAAATATTAGGCGGCTAGAGGCCCCCTTTCCAAAATCTTTGCTGCATTGTGTCTCCCTTTAGAAAGCAATTATTTTTTTTTTTTCAATCGTGATTAATCATCCCTGTCTCTCGTAGAGTCGACGTTTAAAAAAAAAATGTTGAATGAGGATGGTGAAGTAATAAACAGCAAATTTTTCATATAGTGTAATGTTGATGATTGATGCAGTTCGTAGCAACACTATAAAGAAAAAAAAAAAGACCTATAATGCCGATGTAATACTCATGTATTTTGTTGTCTTTTTCAAATTTATGATAGTTGGTGTTTGATTAGCCCTTGATTCATGTGTTTTACCCGCCACCCCTGCATTACACGGAAGTACGGTGCGGGCCATTGTCGTATTTACGTAACAGCGCCGCATCGCTGTGGTAAATTTGGGGCCGAGGCCTCTCTTTCCAATTTACACCGAATATAGGGCCAGCCCGAGACTACTCCAGAGGTGGTCCAATCGGAGAGGGCCTGGGCCTCCTTTGCATTTACACAAGCTTTAGCGCCGGCCTAAAAGCTTGGTATAAATCGGCGTTCTGTTTGTTGATGGTTGTCTTTACTGGCCTGGACAGTTTACACTGTTGCCAGACCCTATTACCGGAGACCAGGGAGGCCGGTGTTTCATAAAGCTGTTCGTGAGTACGATACGTACTTTTACGCACGGACTGGTGATAACCTTTTTGTACTACATATAATGCAGAGAAACGATTAGCACCCAAAAGATAGTATCACCAGTCGTTCTACATCGAAACAGCTTTATGATACACCCCCTGCTTTCATAAAGCTGTTCGTACAGTTAGATGACTACGAACGACTACGAACTATGGCTTCTTGGGTGCTACACTAATCACCATTCTTAATTCATTTTTAGCAAAAGAAATCCTGCATTCACCAGTCGTTCTTAAGTCATGCGATAACTTACGAACAGCTTTATGAAACGGGCCCCAGCATGGACTTTATTTTTGCTCTTCAATGCCAGACTTTAGACAGACTTGGGACCAGTCACGTTTGACCTATTTAGATGCTAGTTACTATCTATCGATCGCCGGGTTAATCATATTAATTTATAATTTCTTGTCCGTATTTAATGTTTGATCATTTTGTAGTTTCATTTATTGTAATTGTGCGCCACCTTTTAGTTTCAGTTGTCTCATTGTGATGTGGATGTAAGACCATGAAATGGACAAGATGCCTAGCTAAAACAGCAATGTGGCGTTCATAGGTGTTTGTAGCCTCAACTTGTCTAAGAATAAAAAACACTGTAATTGCCCACCTAGTCTTAGCTCAGATTTGGTAAGTGTACATCGCGCTTCAAAATACAACAGCTGGCAAAGAGCAATTTCCTTAATAAATAGCAGAATACACTATAACCCTCATTGATTTGGTATACGGCTAAAAGTCTGTGGCATTTTGGTTTACTTTTGTCTCACGTCTCACAGGTTTTGTATTATTTTCATGCCTAAAAATACAAAATAAGTTGTGCTGTCCTAACCATCTAACATGACATTTTTTTAAATATTATTTTTTTTATTTTTTTATTTATTTATTTATTTTATTTTATTTTTTTTTTTCTTATTTATTTATTATTAATTTTTTTTTTTTGGGCGGCGCGGGGATGGGGGGTATTAATTTGGGGAATCCACACTTCGATTACCTCAAAAGTCTATCCCATTCCCCCCCCCCCATGTTTTAGGAAGTCTGATAAATAACACTGCACTTGTGAATATGATACACACACATTGCGCAGTGCAGTAATCTGAGCTGTGAAGTAAAAACATTTGTAGTCCTGGTATATATCTGCACCAGTATTATTACCATAACTGACCGTTTTGATAATAGTATGATACCCTATACATGTTATTCATCCCTTTTTCTATGATCATTTCAACATGTCACATAATTGTTAACGACTGTTTGACATTCATTGCATTACACAAAGTGTCAGTACAAACACAATTAATATGTGTTTGGCCCTCCCCTTCTCTGCTAAAATTAGCCTTGCATATTCACCCTCGCGCTTCCAAATTGGGCTAATTCAGCAATTAGACGATTGGTGAACCTCCTTGCTACATATAGTGTAATGTTAACACCTCACTTCCACCACGTAGCAGGGGTAGGAAATAGATTTAACCTACCTCAAGCTGGCTCATTAGGAGTGTTATCAGTGATATTGTCGTGGACAGATTTAGGGAACAGTTATGAATGACCAATATAGAACAAAGGAAAAAAATTATCTCCGTCAATGTGTATAGAGGTTATTCACATTGGGCAAAGCCAATTGCAAATGCATTTTGTTGTATGCAGATCATTTATTACAGTATATTTTCCCGCATGAATGCAAACTAATACTGATTGCAATGAAATCACAAAATTGAACCTGTTGCCTTCGAGATATTGAAAATCCCATAAGAGTCAACACAGGGCACATGTGTTCCATAGCCAACTTACAGGATAAAATTCACACTTGATTGAGAGTATCCACATTCTGTAGTTGATTGGCTTGTGGTTGATAAATAATCATTAGACTCAATTTAATCACATTCCCTGATATTTTCTTTGCTAACAAACAACCGTGCTTAGCAACATCATAGTTCAGTATCGCAAAGCTGCATTTGTTGTATCAGTAAATATATGAATGAACATGATTAGGATCTTTATGATGTCACCATCATGTTTGTACAAAAACTGACATAAATTTTAGATTTAAAATAAGCTAAGTGCCAGCTACAGTTAATTTGGATAAAATTTGTAGGCATAGATTTACACATTTTTACAGTGTTCAGCCAACATTGCGCAATAGGGTCGAGCTAGATTTCTATTCAGAAGAAAGGGATAGATATGTCATAATTGCAGGCAATCCAGGTGAGTGTTTTTGTCTGGTAACCATAATTGTTTTTTTTACAGACATTTACTGCATCAAGGCCAGTTGAGTCGGATATAGGTGATAATTAGCACTCTGTGGAAGGAATGGATGTATATTAGGCTGTCTACAGATTTACATTTGTTTGTATGTTAATTATGTCAACATCAGAGTTCTACACAGTAGCCCTATAGATTGAATCCCGACGGCCCCCCCCCCCATTTTATGTCGACGACACATTACTTGTGTGTCCCGTGGGAAATCAGCTTAAATTGCAATTTACATTTATGTGCATTTGTTATGTTCCATATTTATGCCATTTTGAATTCCAGAAACTTGCACCTAGTTAGGGTAGATGAGCAATGACCACAAGAAAGTGATCAGGTCATGTGGACTCTGCCAATTGATCAAGCACCCAAAACATGAAGAAATGCTAACGCCACGAGGAGAGCCGGGGGGGGGGGGCGGGGGTGGGGGGGAGTGCACTTTCGTATAATGTGTGATACCTATGTGGCACGGTTGAGACCCCATTTCAGCCAAATTTCCGTTCCAGAGCATCTAATTTTCAGGAGGCACAGAAAAATCTTTTTTTTTTTCAGTTCCAGAGACCCCTCAAATTTGCTGTTCGCTTTTGATTTTGTGTCGACTGCGCTGCCGAAGATCATTGCCTTTTCATTCACGGCGCGCTGGAATACTTCTGCCACAGTGCAGTTCCAGAGCATAGCTTTGAGGTTTTCTGAAGCCTTAGATTTCCAGTTCAGAGCCCCCCATTTTTTGCTCAAGCCCGTTCCAGAGCCCCGATTTTCGACTTTGGTGGGGCACATAGGTATCTCATTGCTAAGTCCGCAGTGTCCCCCCCCCCTACGTGTAAGGCCTAAGTTCATTGCCAAAGTCTATGCATTATAACAATGGAAATACACGCAGGTTTCAATTGATACTTGTTCAAGGAATGTGAACATTGTCTTAGAACATGTACTACGTTTTTTTCAAAGATTTTTTTGATAGTGTCATAAAACTTGGTCGCACAGTTAACGAGTTTGCTAAGTGTGTGCACTTACCTAATTGTCATTTGTGCTAATTTGCGTGATGCGGTGATTTTGCAAGAATCGCAAAAATAAAAGTACTTGGCAAATTAGATCCGGTTAAAGGTACCATGACAAGATTGGGGCGAGTCCTCAACTTGGCTGAAAAACTTACTCTAGAATCAAGTAAACTATGCAAGGGATTCTGGCTTGAACATCTTGTACTCAAACGTTGACTCATTCTAAATTAAGCAATGTCAATATCACTCGCTAGCACCGAACCTGCTGTGTGGCCTTCTCTATGGGGCTCTCTATGAGGCTTATTTTTTATTCGTCCCCGATTAGGGGTTGCAAAATTTCCCTGGAATTTTTCAGATGCCGGTATGCCATTCTTTTTTAATTCATCAGGATTTATGTTTTTTATGACTCCCAATTTTTAGCCCCAAAGATTTTTATGAATGGTGAAAGATTGTAGGAATCTTACGCATTATAAATGATTTTTTAGCGTTTTTACTCATGGAAGCTCATTTGACGGTGTGCATAATCAATCTCCAGGTTATTCTGTCCTTTACCCTTTTGTACCCTGTCGTGTATTTTCCATTCCCCACCAGGGGCTAACATCATGGAGAGGTTGCAGCGTGTGCAGCCAAGTTCAGGAGCAGAGTCATTCTATTAATGTGACCAGTGTCCTAATCTATTTCCTGCCATTTTCCATCTTCAAAGATCCAACAAGTGTTTCAGCAACCCTGTGAAATGGAAAATCACATTGCATTATTTGTATCTTCCTGATGCTTTTCTGATTGGAAAATAGTTCAATGTTTAAATCGCAGAAGCCCCATTTTAAAAAAAAACAACAACAAATTTCGGTTATCTGACCTGATTGAAGTGTTTGACATGCGCGCAATAGTACCCTGCAACACAAACTTAAAGTGATTAGTTAACAGTTAGTGGAAGCCTTCATTTAAAAAACTGTTCACAATTTTTGCATATTCTGAACTACTAGTAGTGTTCATATGGACAAATAAACACCCTAGAATACAAAAGTTGGAACGTTACACTGCCAATTGGTGCGAGTTATGCATGGAATATAAAACAATTTAAAACTCGGAGCGAGTTTAAATAGCCGAGGTGTACACACAGTATGGGTTCTTAAGGGAGAAAATGGGGCAGCGGTAATTCGATCAACTAATATGACTTTCACTTTTTCTTAAAGGCACTTAATATCATTTATGAATTTAAATTTTTTCAGGGCAATTCATTTTTAGACCTTATCAAAGACAATCTGCATATTTCCACTGAACTCTACAGAAGTTGCAGTGCATATCGGACCAGTTCATATACCACAATGCATTTGCCAGGTCATGCGATTGACGTGGTATTTAGTGACACGCGAAATGGCGAGCTAAATCGCGCTAATTCGCCTGTAAGAGAAACAGGCTGGTTTAACGGCGATACGTTTTTTCCACCGGAAAAGATTCAACGATTTCTGCTATTTATTCGGTAGAAACACGCGAATGGCTAGCATGGCGGAATCATGTAATTCAGATTTTATTAACTGTGGGTAAATGCTAGCAATACCTTTAAATATGGCAGGCATGTGCACCACAATTCACCAATGAGCTGCCTCATTTCCGATGGACTCTTTTGGTTGTTATGCCACTCTAATGTGAACATTTGACATGGATTGAAACAACACCTGCACAAGTATAGCAAATAACAACAACAATGTGAAAACAATTCACTTAAACAACATTGTAGGGCTATTTAAAACTGGACAATAAATTAACTTTTTATAGTTGTTGTTTAGCTTACTTGTGCAGGTGTTTGTTTCAATCCATGTCACTGCTTCACATGACGAGTGCATAACAACAAAGGAGACATTGGATAACTTGCTCTCATCAACAACAAGCGAAAATTGGAGATACTTACCGAACTTTTTTATTTTGCCAGCTTTTCAATTTACACTTTACACCACCATTTAAAATATGCTCCCTTTCCTGATAGCATAGATCATACATAAGTAGGGTATCACTTTAACAGAAAACTGAATTTATACAAGTTTGCAGTGCATTATTGCTTATGAAACGGGAGATATTAACCGATTCAACCCTCAGATTCCAAACTTTTTTTAGGAGTTTATTTTTTCTTTCTACATGTGAAGAGGGCGGTGACTGAATCTGAGGACCGAAAAATACAATTTGCCAGCGTTCATTCTTTTCTATGTAAAGGGCGTTTCATGGTACCTTCTTTGTGAGGCATAATTTGATGACAATGACAGCTCCAATATCAATGAATGTGAGTGGTCTTGTGCAAGAAGATAATCCCATTTTCATACTCGAAAAAAACTAATTCCTCATGCAAGTTTGATCGTAACCCAACTGAAATTGTTTGTATGATATCCACGCATCTTAAATATTTAATACCATTTCCCCCTTTATCTCCATCTGACCTTCATTATTATTTTCAGGATATTTCCTTTCAAAATTTCATTCCCCTCCTTGCAACAATCCTCCTTTTCCCCTGAAATCCCTCCCCACATTGTTCTCTGTTAGTCCCTACTCACCCTCCCTCATTATTCTCATTCTCTCACCATGCTCTAAACCTTTCACGGTTAGTCATTTGTTCCCTCAAACCCTCTAAAATATTGTGTTCTGTTATCACTGGAACCACCTGCTGAACTCAGCAGAGTTTTTGACTGAATCGGGGACTTTGAACTCAAGTCAAGCGGCGCGGACCCGAGCGAAAAATTAGAAGCGAAACGGCAAATTTGAGGGTCTCTGGAACCTGGGAAAAATCTAAATTTTTCTATGACTTCTTGAAATTTTGAGATGCCGTCTTGGAATGGAAATTTGGGCTGAAAAATGGGGCTCTGCATGCTGACAAATGATTCTTCCACTACTGTCGGCACCATACGTATCACACAATTATCACTGGAACACCTGTGAAACTCAGCAGAGTGTTGACTTGTAATCGCGTGACTTGAACTCGGAGTCAGACTCAAGCTCGCAATTTGTTCTGACTTTGCTTTTGACTTGACCTAGTGGGGCAAATGACTTGTGACTTGACTTGACTTGGAGACATGAATGATCTCCACGACCTTGACTTGACCTGAGAAAAAATAATGACTTACATGTAGCTTACAATGCGCTGATGTACTTTGTTATGAGTGAGGGTATTTTTTTGTTTTGTTTATTAAAATTTTTAGAAACTCTTATTCTTGCGTTTCACATGCACCCCGGGGGGGGGGGCGGGGGGGGCACTCGACTTACACAAGTGATACCTATGTGCCGCACCGAATCGAAATCGGGGGCTGTTGGAACGGGCATTGAGCGAAAAATGCGGGTCTCCGGAACGGAGCTAAAGCTTCAGAAAAAACCTCAAAATCCTATGCTCTTGGAAACTTGCATTGCGGCGAATTTTCCGGCGCGCCCGTGCTGAAAACGCAATGCTCTTGGTCTCGGCTGCGCCGCGCAAAGCGCGCCGGTTTCCCGATGCCGAAAAAAATTAGAAGCCGAAACGGCAAAATTTGAGGCTCGGTCTCTGGAACTGGGAAAAACATCTAAATTTTTCTTTTTGTGGAGAGTTGACCTTCATGAAAAATGAGCTCACATTTTGTATATTGCCTAATGGCAATTGTTGTTTCATTTGTTGCACAGATGCACATGTATCCATGTTTGAAGTGCATTAATACTTCCTTAAAGGTATAATGACATGATATGGGGGTGGTAGTCAACTTGGGCTGATAACATACTCTAGAATCAAGTAAACTATGCAAGGATTCTTCCTCGTGAAAATCTTTGTAGTCAAACATTGACTCCCACTTCTACAACCATAAAGGCAATGTCAATATCAACCGTAAACACGGAGAAACCTGTGTGTGGCTCTCTATGGGTTATTTTATTGTCTTTTTAAGAATACTCCTATGTATATGCTTGATTTCTCCACTTTAAGATAAACAAATTAACAGAACCAAAATCCTCCCAGCGTGGGAGATCCACTCCATGCTAGTGCTATAGTTGGTATATATTTTCAACTTCATTTTAGTTTCTTGCATGGCAGTTTTCAAGATGTTCCCAATCATGTCACTAACTTGTAAATTCAATCATATAGGGAGCAGTATTTTGACTAATATGTTATTTCATAACCCTTTGGGGCATCATATTCTACACAATACAAAAAGTTCTCCCCATGTATGCAAATCTCCTCTAGACAATATTAAACGTATTGAATTGAGATGTGTGACTATTAACGTAAATGCGTGTCTGCGCTGCAAGACTAACCCTGTCATGCCGTTATGAAAATGTTCTGGTGGACAAATCCTTTACCAGGTGCTGACATGGCATGTTTTATGATTTTCCCGTTGAATTGATTATATCTCTCCATTGGGAGGCGCAAATTTCCTTCTCGAGGGAAAATTTTGGAAAGAACGTTTGGGGGGAGCCACAATTAGATTGACTGGCTATGAATGGGGACTGTTACTCACCACCATTCTGCCAATTAACACTAAGCCTGCAAAGAGAAACTCATTTCTTTCGTTGGGCCAATATCATTGTTTTCAAAACTTACTTAACTGTGTTTTCTCTAGATCCGTTTTTACATGTAGATAATGTAATTGAGATTGCGAGTTTGCAGTATGTATGTGTTGGATTAAGCTG
>JZLH01S0006985.1:0-14155 GCA_001188425.1 Eucidaris tribuloides | reverse complement strand
GGCAAGGGTCAAGTTCAGGTCATGGGTCATCTTTTGGCCCAAACCACGTGCGCGCACGCGTCTTCACATGCGTGTAAGGGCGCGTCAAAAAATAAAAATGCTCCAAATGACTTCTTATTAACGGTACTATATGTTTCAGGTCATTTGGAGCATTTTAGTGCGCACGCGTACGCGCGCGTTTTTTTCGCGCGCACCCCATTCCCGACCAAAAACGTATTTTTTCGATGGATTTAGATGTCTGACTGAATTCTACATCGTTGAGAACCCTTTCCCGACCATCAGGACCCAAAATATTGCTTCTATGTCCAAAAAATATAAATGCGCGCGCATTGCGCGCGTAGTGAAAGATGGGCATTTTTAAATCGCTGATAACTCTCTAAAATTAACGGTGACCCCAACTTTTTATTGCTTATTCTGATAACCTATGATGCGTAGATAAGATTTCAGATATCACTTTCCATGACAAATTCTTCTGACGTCATCTATGACGTCACAAAATAAAATCGTGTTTTGCGCATATCTCATGACTGGAGTAGAGTGTGATATCTAAACTTGGTACACAGTAACTTCAGGTCAACAGGTCAATCTCTGGTGCTCATCATATGCGTGCGGGAGTCACGACGAAAACGCGTTACGCGCACGCCGAAATATAAGTCATTTTTGAAGAGAAGTTCAAACGTCAAAGGGACAGCTTCGACACACGTATGATACGCCATATAGATTTCTACAATCTCTTAAGGTCTACTGACTCGGAGAAATACGCGGATCACAATTGTCTCAGTGACGAAATAAAAAATCTAGTTATTTTTCCTGTTTCTTTCTGGTCATTTCTTGTTAGCACGATATCTCATTACCCCATCCTCAATCATCTTCTTACATAACATTAGTTATGTCACGTGTCACACCTCAACACAACAATTTTTCTCAGTGTCATCACATGTCCGTGACGTTCATCTATGACGTCATTAGGTAAAAAATGCTAGAGTTAACCTATATGTTTGCAATATCTCGAGCCGGCGGGTCGAAGAAAACAACCGAAACTTGGCAAGGGTCAAGTTCATTGGTCATGGTCATCCGTTTGGTCCAAACCAATGCGGGTCGTCTAATGTCTGTCTTTACACAACAAAGTGCGGCTCTAATGTACGTGACGGGCGCGTCAAAAAAACAAAAATGCTCGAATGACTTCTTATTAACGTACTATATGTTTCAGGTCATTTGGAGCATTTTAGTGGCGCGCGCGTACGCGCGCGGTTGTTTTTCGCGCGCACGCCCTTTCCCGACGAAAAAACGTATTTTTCGATGGATTTAGATGTCGATTGAATTTTACAATCGTTTAGAACTGTAATCCGACCATCAGGACCAAAATATTGCTTATATGCCAAAAAATAATAAATGCGCGCGCAATGCGCGCGTAGTGAAAGATGGAATTTTCAAATCGCTGATAACTTCTCTAGAATTAACGTGACCCCTACTTTTTATTTCTTATCTGATAGCCTATGATGCGCAGATAAGTTTCAGATATCACTTTCTATGACAAATCTCTGACGTCATCTATGACGTCACAAAGTAAAATCGTGTTTGCCCGCATATCTCATGACTGGAGTAGAGTGTGATAACTAAACTTGGTACACAGTAACTTCAGGTCAAAGGTCATTCACTGGTGCTCATCATATGTGTGCGGGAGTCACGCGAACGCGCACGCGCACGCCGAAATATTAAATCATTTTTGACAAAGAAGTTAAGGTTAAAAGGGAGAGCTTCAAAACAGTTATGATACGCCATATAGACTGTCACAATCTCTTAAGGTCTACTGATCGGAGCGAATACGCGGATCACCAATTCGTCTGAGTGACGAATTAAAATCTAGTTTTTCATGTTTCTTTCTGGTCATTTCTTGTGTTCAAATATCTCATTAACGCCATCATCAATCATCTGTAACTTAACATAGTTATGTCACGTGTCACACCTCAACACACAATTTTTGTCAGTGTTGTCACTTGCCCGTGACGTCATCTATGACGTCATTAGTAAAAAAGCTAGAGTTAACCTATTTTGCAATATCTCGAGCCGGCGGTCGAATAAAACAACCAAACTTGGCAAGGGTCAAGTTCAGGTCATGGTCATCTTTTGGTCCAAACCACGTGGCGCGCGCGCGTTCACATGCGTGTAAGGCGCGTCAAAAAATAAAAATGCTCCAAATGACTTCTTATTAACGGTACTATATATTCAGGTCATTTGGAGCATTTTAATGCGCGCGCGACGCGCGTGTTTTTTTCGCGCGCACCCATTCCCGACCAAAAAAACGTATTTTTTTCGATGGATTTAGATGTCTGACTGAATATTCTACATCGTTTAGAACCCTTTTCCGACCACCAGGACGCAAAATATGCTTATATGCCCAAAAAATATAAATGCGCCGCGCATTGCGCGCGTAGTAAAAGATGGCATTTTTAAATCGCTGATAACTCTCTCTAGAATTAACGGTGACCCTACTTTTTATTGCTTATTCTGATAACCTATGATGTGTAGATAAGGTTTCATATATCACTTTCCATGACAAATTCTTCTGACTCATCTATGACGTCACAAAGTATAATCGTGTTTTGCCCATATCTCATGACTTGAGTAGAGTGTGATAACTAAACTTGGTACACAGTAACTTCAGGTGAAAGGTCATCACTGGTGCTCATCATATGCGTGCGGGAGTCACGACGAACGCGTACGCGCACGCCGAAATATTAAGTAATTTTTTGACAGAGAAGTTAAGGTGAAAAGGGACAGCTTCGAACAAGTTATGATACGCCATATAGACTGTCACAATCTCTTAAGGTCTACTGATCGGAGCGAATACGCGGATCACCAATTCGTCTCTCAGTGACGAATTAAAATCTAGTTTACTAATGATGTCATAGATGACGTCACGGGCAAGTGACCACACTGACAAAAATTGTGTGTTGAGGTGTTGACACGAGACATAACTATGTTAAGTTATAAGATGATTGACGATGGCGTTAATGAGATATCTGTTGCACAAGAAATGTCCAGAAAGAAACACGAATAAAAAAAAGAAAGATTCTGACGAAATCTATGGTGATCCGCGGTTACGCGGATCACCAATAAACAAACAAACAAAGAAACAAAGTAAGAAGAAAATTTCGTACAAACTCTATGGTGATCCGCGGTTACGCGGATCACCAATAAAGAAAGAAGAAAATTTCGTACAACATCTATGGTGATCCGCGGTTACGCGGATCACCAATAAAGAAAGAAGAAAATTTCGTACAACATCTATGGTGATCCGCGGTTACGCGGATCACCAATAATAATAATAATAATAATAACAATAATAATAATGATAATAATAATAATACACAACGCATAGCATATCAAATGAAAATGTCCCTATGCGCCATTAGATAACGAGTCCTCACTCCATTAGATAGCCAGATTCCATTAATATCTTGAATAACACATATTTATCTTTTATTTTCTGGATTGTAATCCCATCAAATCCGTTATTGAGAATGTCTTCTTCCGTATGGAATGGAACATCGCGACTAGCTCGACGATTTACCTTTAACTGCATCTACGCACTGCTACAGGGAATCCAATAATTGCTAAAATACCTGTGACTGTTACCATCGTTATTAGATCAATTTAGACCCCCTCGTAATCTTATTGATCGAATATAGCTCGTTCAGGTAGAAATTTGTCTGAACATGAATTTCAGATGCTACCGTGTATAATTGTTCGTCTACTCTTAAACGGCCCCCTTCTTTACATAATAACGATATTACATTCTCTATAACATTAATTTTGAACTGACTAACAAGCTTAGACGCTAGTATGCAATGTGCCTGGTACAGATAGGCTTGTACGAAGAAGCACAGTATGCCTTATATTCACATGAAGCTATATGCCGTTAACAAGCACAATATACAGCGATATTTTTCTTCATTAAACTAGAAAAAAAGATACCAGTAACTATTATCCTACTCTTAGCCAGTTTAGTATCTATAACTGGTTCTTGAATTTAACTGAATTTCGTAATGCAACAACGCAAGTACAGCATGGGAAGAGTTAAGATATTGTTACAATATCAATGATGCATTACGAAAGATACTTCAGTATGCATAGTTATTTTAAGCAAGTTCCATATACACTGTAATTACACCGAACTCTGAGTAAATAGTCAATAAAGTGGGGTAATGAAATTCTCCCCTCCAACTCAGACGGAACACAAGACGGAACACAAAACACTTTCGCATCCTACCGGGTAACCATTTATACCCCTACATTGCAAAAACCGAGCTGTTTAATTTATCACCAAAACACAGATAGCGTGAACACATGGTGTTAATCTTGACTGTATTCGTGTCAAAGATAATTGTACTGGATTAGCAGAAGTAATTCTTTTGGTGCTGAAATCACACGTGATGTGGTATAACTTGACAACATATCCGGTATATTTAAAGGGAATGGTGTTAAATGAAAAAAAACCCGGGTTTGCAATGTGAGCTGAGAGGGTTAACCGAGAGAAAACAGGGTCTTTCCCTATCAAGGACACAAACGCCACAGGAGTTTTAATCGAATATCTCTCAAGAGAAACGATGGTCGTATCTAAAAAGTTATTACATTTTCCCCGTGTTTTTTTAGACAATTGTATCGATGATTTTTAAGTGTTTAGAAAGAAAAAAAACATCTTCAATAAAAAATAAACTAACCTCCTGAAAAGATGACAGTCAGTTGAAAAACACCAATGTATAAATGTTTTTAAAGTTTAAAATGATTTATGTGAACGTCTTCTACATGATGCAATATGGTTCTTATATCTTACCTCATTGAGGAGATACGAAACAACTTCACTGTGATCGAACATTGCTGCTCTGAGGAGAGACAAACAAGAAATAAAAATAATAAATGTATAAAGAAATTTATTTCTGACATGTGGTATGACAGCACTTTAGTTATGCTCTAAAGTACTTGGAACGATAGATTTGAATTTTCAACTACAGAATAAGGAAACCGAATATTATGGTCTATCGTTTGTCATGCATATTTTTTTTCATTTCCAAAGCTATTTGTACCACTTAGATGATACACTAAATGATATCCTTATCCAGGATACAATACGTCACGAACGATATCGTTTAAGGTAACTCTTGAAAATTAAAACTGGTATTGACATTGGAACTATTACGATGGTACATCGGTCATCAACATGCAAATCAGCAGCAAAATACATTTTCTTGTACTTCCAACGGACGCGCTTGTCTTTAAAACTTAAAATCAAATCTTAGTGCCCATTTGAAGAGCTTGCAAACAAAAGGCGCTAAATCTACTTTTCGTGAAAAATGAGTTTTTAGCAACAGTGCATTGGCTAACCACTTGTCTAGTTGCAGAATAAAATTTGGCACTAACATGACTAAATTGCTCAGACACATATCCAACATTGCGTGTTTTAGTTCTTTTTCCCAAAGGTGCGTGTACAAACTCTGACAAAGAATTTACATTTTCTCCAATTTCATAAGAGTGTATTTAGCTCCTTTTGATTGCAATCTCTTCATTTATTTCTTAAAATACAACAACGCTTGTGAATGAATAACGACGGATGACTGCAAAGTTAATATAAGTATAGAGTGAATGTAACACTTTGGAAAACTGGGAAAGTATAGCACTGGAGTTTTAGTTTTGAGGTAACTTACTTATGAAGAGGAGTTTGGTTTTGGATGTCACGGATTCGTAGGGACTTCCTGCTTTCATCCTGTGAGGAAAACATCAACTGAACCATATCGAGAGCACCCTGCGAGGATGCTAAATGTACCGGCGTGGATTTATCACCCTAGAAAGGTAAAAGGACATAAACAAATAAAAGCATACTAATATGCAAATACAATTGTCCTAAATGCATAAAGCAGACAAAGAAAAAACACTTTATCATCTTTATGATAATGATTATAATTTTGACAGATTTCAATTGCATTTGGGTTTGGTATTGGTAAGGAGGGTTGATATACTTGCTGTAAAAAAAGACCGATTGTATTTGTTTAACAAATTGGAAATTTTGGTATCGAGTAAAATTCAATTGGAGAGTATCGACTAAAGTTTTTTGTACTGTCTAAAGTACTCTTAGAAATGGTTGTTCAAAGTAACCCATATATCGGTGTACATAACCAACATTCAAGCTGAACGATATTTTGGTCAACATAAGTGCACCCTCCAAATAGACCCACGGAAATACTGGTCGAAGTTGACTACGATCTGACTGGGACCCAGTTCCACAACATTTAGGATTAAAATTTAGTGAACGGCTTTAAACAATGACACTACTCTGCAGAGTTGATCAACATTTCATGTCCACATTGTCCAGCCCTGACACGTTAATCATCAATGATAGAGTGAATCCCACAGACACACACACACACACTCCGACACACACAAACACATATACACAAACAGATAAACAAAACTCTCATATATACATGCAAGCATTTGCAAGTGTTCGGGCGATATTCTTTCTTTATTTTGTTTTTGCTTGCAACAGTAAAACATTCTCAAAAAAAAAACGCAAAAGGAAATAAAGGGGTGCACCAACCTGCTGTATATCGATTCGGGCGCCATATTGGAGACAAAGTTTGACGGCGGCAAAGTCACCGCTGTTGACGGCAGAATGTAAGGCGGAGTTCCCTTCTTTGTCGACGACGGTTAGAAGCTGCGATCGGTCTGTACCATTCTTTCCACCTGTAATAGGAAAAAGCTAATAATTTTTCAAGGTCCACTGTCGAGGTAGCAAGGTAGTGACTTTAAGACGATTCATTATCCTGTCAGTGTGACGATGAAAACTGTGATCCATGAATAATACGATTCCAAAGTATCAAAAGAATGACATCTTGTACTTTAAGGCAAGGTTCACCCTGATGTTAAGTTTGTTTTAATAAAAACAGCAAAATGAGAAAAACATATAAATGATAGTTTGGCGAAAATCCACCAAAGAATAACAGAGTCATGAAGTTTCAAAGTTTTCAATTTGTGACGTCACATGCGAGCAGCTCCCCATAATGTCACGTGATATAAATTCCATAAAGTGCCATTTTCTCAGAAATTTGAAAAAGATTTTACCTGTGCTTTCATTATATTATCAGAAACATCATTCCATACAAGCTTGTATAAAAAAAATCTATTCAATTATTATGAGCCATTTAAAAAAGTGACAATTTATGAAATTTATATTACATTACATATGGGGAGCTGCTCGCATGTGACGTCACAAAACTAAAACTTTGAAACTTCATAATTCTGTTATTCTGTGATGAATTTTCACCAAACTTTCATTAAAAAATGTTTCTTTCTTTTTTCTGCTTTCATTAAAACCAACTTGACGTCAGGGTGAACCTTGCCTTTAAAAAACTCCAGCCCAAGTTTGGTCTTGGTAAATGGTGAAAATGATTTTCCCCATTTTTTGTGTTTTCAAATAGATCCATATCATTTTTTTGATACCCTGAAGGGCACACAGTGTGAAACGCTTCCGTTTTTTTGGGGGGGGGGGGGGAATGTATGAAAATAAAACCATTGGGTGAAGGCGGCCGACCGTTTTGCCAGAGGTTTTAAAAACTGTTATTACACCTGCTCCCAGATCATTTAAAAATCATAATTTGTCACTATCATCCGTTTTCAGTGTAAGTGTAAGTGCGATGTTGCTTTCTGATGTCTGGGAAAGAATTAAAATACCTCTTAATATTGGTAAAAAAATATTGCATTTTTGGACAAAAACTATATTCCAGCTTTAAAGGGTTGGACTTTTCGTGACCTATCTAGGCCACTTCATAATCTCAAATGAGTAGAAGTGGGGAACTGATGAGAAGTTCACTGAGCCAGAGATCCGTAAAATAGCTCACTAGATCACTGATCTATGTCCTCGTTTTTACTGTCCCGTCGAGAATTATTTGAGCTCATGAAGTGGTCTGGGTAGAAACATGTAATGAAACGTTGGACGTCCAAATGGACGCATGTATTTCGTTTTGGTAGTTTGTTATCCTCTCTGTGGTTGAATTGCCTCTCGATAAAGGATCTGTAATTTTTTTACATTTTTTTGCATGTCTCTTCTACAAGAAAGGGTCTGCTGATAACCACTAACATATTACACGAATTGCATCTAGGAGCACAGACAGCACAGCAGATTACTATTATTGTTACTACTCCTACCAAGGGCGTAAGTTGGTTTGGGCATAGGGACGTGCACTAAAGAGGCATGGTAAGGTAAAACTAAAGCGTAGAAAATCAGCTGTGATAGCAGAAACGGGGTGCAAATTTCTTTTTGCTTACCGGGGGGGGGGGGGACTCCTTTGCCTCAGCAGATAACGCCCTTACCTACATAAATTGATTATTTTACACTTGTCAACGTTACTTCAAAATCATGCAACTCGATACTGAGTCATCTACATATTTCAGCTTCATGTTCAAACTCTTAAAAGAGCACATGGTTATTTGTCCAGGCATAACTTAAAAACCAATTGTGTTGCGTATAATTCTTTGTATTATGCATGTTGATGTTATATTTTGAACCATTAAATCCCTGAAGAAGTTTCCATCATTAATGTATACTGTACATAGTGAGACACGGTTTGTGTTCGTCCTAGCTATACTTTTCGTCTGGTTTAGAAATACATTATAAGTAGAAACATATAGATAGATAGATAGATAGATAGATAAATAGATAGATAGATAGATAGATAGATAGATAGATAGGCAGATAGATCGATCGATATATACATACATACATACATACATACATACATACATACATACATACATAAATGCATAGATTGATTGATTGAAAGATGGCAGGCAGTATAAAACATGAATAAAATTAAAACAAAGTAGATTTTTAGCGTTATAAGTGAGCTTCCTTCCCCCTTTCGCTTCAGTAATACGATTGACACCACCACCATCACAAAATATGAAACGACTGACTAACGTTGCCCGATTGCCTGACAATTCGTACGTGTGACGTGGGCATACGTAGACTATGTGGCGTTCATACCTGTACAAGTAGGCCTTGAGGTATGTCTGAAATGCACAATGTGCGTCCGCATCAAACATACAATTACTTTCACTTCCGGTTCCAATAAAACCGTAGAACAGGTGTACAATTATCGGAGACGATATGTTTAGGACTTACGAGACATGACGTCAAAAATACACTTCAATCATACTAAGTTACAGTATGTTTATATTATAAAACAGTCCTACACTGTGGGGATGTCAAGACAGAGGCGAGAAGTTTTTACCCCTTACTGCAACATTTAACCAGATTAACCCACAGAATTTGCGTAAACTGAGTAAGTCCTCCGTCATGTGCTGATGTTACCGTCTTTTCCCCAGGAGTCCGTGCACAGTGAACACATTTCATGCATTTCTACTCCTCATAATACGCGTGTAGGCATTATGAGCGAGACAGGTATATTTATAAGCAAATATCAATGTTTTATTTGTTTATACAAAGGATGGTCTTGCTGCTAGGGATGCTACAACGTCCAGGCATAAATTTCCCGTACATAGTAATAATTCGTCACTTACACTCGGCAAACAGTAGATCCAACACTTTTGCTGACGCATGCGTAGCAGCTGCGTGGATTGGATAGACACCATTTTGATCTGGTCTTGAAAGAGCTGGTTGAAATTCCAACTGAATGATGAGACAATATAACTTTTGTGTATTTTTGTTTAACTTATATTAAGAATATGACACAGACATGATACGAATTTGCAAAGGATAACCTGACGATTTCAAACTAAACATGCAAGATAAACTTGATAAATATAAGTCATGTAGATAGATAGATAACGGCAAAATTAAGCGTAAAGATTGTTGTCGGGGTTGTTTTTCATTTGTTTTTACATTGATTCAATTAAAAATAGTGTTGGGAGGTTAGTGTTATGACTAAAAAAAACCCAGAGGTTTTACCAGACGTTACTTGATGTATTAAAAAATTGAAGTATTATAAAAAAAAAAAAACGTGTTGTATACTCTTATTCAAACTCAAGTGTTGCTAACTTTATTTCTAAATGTTCTATTTTTTGTAAAAACAAAACAAAAAACACAATAAACCGTTGGAAGCCAATAAATCATACGTCTGGATTAATATAATCCAAGCACATGTGATCAAAATAACAAATAAATATAAGTGCTGAAGCATGTGATAAGAAAATAGTTTGGGGAAGATCGTTTGAGTATTTTAAATAAATTGCTGTAGTTATCTTAACTTTTGACTGTTTACAAAAACCTATGGGGTGACTCAGTCTTCTTACAACTTTTTTTTTCCTTTTTTGTTATTTGTTTTTGTTTTTATTTTGGGGAGGATTTTTGATAGGGTGGGAATCATTAATAAAAACAAAATGGTAAGTATACTTACTAGTTTCCTCGCTGCGTTCACACTGTCTCGTACGGCGCAGTAATGGAGTGGTGTCTGACCGAGTTCTCCTGGACAGTTGATGTCGACTTCTGGCCGATGTTTACATAATGCCTGTTACGATATTCATATAAACATGATACCATTCTGCATCCAACCTCTTAACCTTAAAGGTAAATAATTAGTCAACATTTAATTAACACTATACAATGTGTGTGTTTTTTATTAAAACGACAAAATGAAAAACGCCCCCTGTTGACAAAAATCCTCAAAAAGGTGCACTAATGACACCCATAATGCAACAGAAACAGCCATGACAGTGGAAAAAATACAACATTCGATTTCCCCCAACAAGCTGTACACTATGGCATTGCAACAATCCATGTTCGTGAATATGTGCCTGTTTTCCATGACTTGTTGACATCCTCTCTATGGCTGAGTTGACCCTTGACAGTGGGCCTTTAAGACTTTGTTCCGAGTCGTTTAGAAGTTAATAATATTGTACGATCAGGTTTGAATGTATAACAACAACAAATTGAATGGTATCCATGGCAGCATGTAAACGTAAGATAATCATTAAACATCCATAATCCATTGAATCACATTTCGGAGAGCGATGACGTATATTTCCCGTGTAATTGATCACTACAAATCATCAAATGCTGCTTTATCGTTCGGAAAGAAACTACACGACAAACAAATGCACGCATGGAATTCGACCTTAATAAAAAAAAAGGGAATGGAATTTTATAGGAATACAACATGAAAAACCTAAAATTATGTGTAGATTATAAAAAAAATAAGGACAGCCTCCCTCCCCCCCCCCAAAAAAAAATGGATAGATGACAGAAATAATATTTTTCTCATTTTAAAACATTTTTATGTTATATCATGATTATCATGATTATTGTCTAAACCGGCGAGTTGGTTCAGTGGAAGAGCGTCCACCTCTCGTCTGGGAGGTCCACGCATAATGCCAGAAAAGAGCACAAATTGCGCTTTCATGCAAAAAGGAGTAACTAGATCCCTTTAACTTATGTGGGTCACCCCTTGAATATAACAAGACTGCTTAGACAAGCAGAGTTATACTGAGTTCTTGAGTTAACCTTACAAACATTATTATGATTCATGTTACTATGCCACTAAGCACTTATGTAGCATTTGGATATCTAGACTCGCGGGATGAACAGATCAGTAGGCTTATACATTTGTTTTTTTTTATGACATGACTTACTTCTGCGGAATCGCCTACATCTAGATCACAGGCCGTGTGTAGCGGGGACATACATTGATGATTCAGTTTGTTCGGTGTAATTCCTTGCAGGATTAAAAAATCGATGGCTGCAGCTTGGCCCTTCTCAGCGGCCCAGTGCAAGGCCGTGTTGCCCTGTCCATCAATGGCTTCCAACTCTATAGGATAAAGTAATTATAAACGGTTACCCGTTTACACGTTTTGCGACTTTGAAGTTACTAATATTGTTTTTATACATAACAAAACAATCGGTGTTGAAATTAATACCACTAGATTTAATTTGCAGTTCCGTTCATAGCACAAACTTTGGTGTTAAAATTAGCACCACTTTTTATTTTAACGGTCAGTGCAAGTCCATCTTGCAGTGTCCGTCAATGGCTTCCAACCTCATTGAATACAGTAACTATAAACAGTTAACTGTTTACATGTTTTTAAGATTTTACATTTTCTAATATGAATTCCGTTCATAGCAAAATGTTCGGTGTTAAAATAAACACCACTAGTTTTAATATTAACAGCTAGTGCAAGGCCGTGTTGACTTGTCCGTCAATGGCTCCCAAATATTTTGAATACAGTAATTATAAACGGTTAACCGTTTACACGTTTTACGATTTTGGAGTTATTGATATTGATTTCGTACACAACAAAAAAAAATCGGTGTTAAAATTAACACTATAAGATTTAATTTGTAAAAATTAACGTCACTGGCTTTGATTTTAATGGCTAGTGCAATGCCGTGTTGCCCTGTCCGTCAATGGCTCCCAAATCTACAATACAGTAATTATAAACGGTTCACCGTGTTCATAACACAAACTTTGGTGTCAAAATTAACACCACTGCTTTTTCCATTTTAACGGCCAGTGCAAGACCATGATGCCTTGTCCATCCATGGCTTCCAACCATATGGAATGCAGTAATTATAAACGGTTGAACGTCTACACCTTTTACGACTTTGACGTTTCTGATAAGTTTTGAAAGTTGATTTGAAAGTTAACACAGTGTCGTGTGTTCTGTCTCGGGCAATAGCATGAGTTTTTAATTCGTCAAAGCTTGTTCATCAGAGAGGTCTTTACTTAACCCTTTTTTCTATATTCAACAAATGTCGAAATAAAACTATCCATCAGCAAAGTATATTGCCATCGGACAAAGTAGTATTAAATCTAAAGTACCATCTAAATGGCTTTCTTTTACGGATAAGATAATGCAATCTGTAGTTTTAAAAATGATTTACCACTATATGGCTGCAATGTATCTTTCTTGTGTCAAGACTTTACCACTGTTACATGTCAAGGGGCCTAAATGACGGTCTCCTATTAGACACTGGGACCACCTAAGATGTTGAGTAATACAATAGATAAGTGTAATTGTAATTCACTGGCTGAAATTAGGCCGATGATTAAATTTCATTTGTACGGATACCAACATTTTCAATCACAAACTGATAACAGCTTTCAAATTAAACAAACTGTACTAAGATAAGAATAAACATCAGTCCTTTGGGATTCGTTCTAGCTCTTTGGGTGGTGAATACCTGTAACATTAATTAATTTCTGTCTGTACGTCCAAGCTTGAAATTTAACTTAAATGATAATTTATACTATTTTGTTCGTCTGATGTCTTTAAAGCGCAAGTTTAATTTTGGCGAGTTTTTTTTTCATTTGAAAGATTTATGCCAATATCACACCAATCACAGAATCTGTTAATTAATGCAAAATCTCGGACGGGGGGGGGGATAGACCCCCGAGATTTTCGACTATGTTTTACAATATAGCATCCAAATGATTAATCAGGTGTTAAGGTTATCTGAATTATACCTCAGCAGAAATATCAGAGTCTGATCTTTCTGCTGAGGTATAATTCTGATAACCTTAACTTCTTATTAACGCTTTGGATGCTATAATGTTAAATATAGTCGAAAATCTCAGGGGTCCACCCCCACCCCCGAGAATTTTCATTGCTTAATCAAAAAAAAAAAAAACGAAAGACATTCAGAATCTGTTATAGGTGTGATATGACCTTTGGGCATAAAGCTTTCAAATAAAAAACAAATGCCAAAACTATACTTGTGCTTTAATCTTTTGTTTAGTTATTAGAAAATGAAATAGAAAGCATATTTTCTTGTTTAAGGGTGGACATTTAGTCAACTTAAATTATGTTTCCAATGAGCAAATAGTTTAATTATGCAAAAATAAAATAGGAAGAATTGTAAAGTTCAATCTCAACTCGTCCAAGTGACATTACAGCGTATAATATTGCAGGTACTATATATGCACGGAGCTAACTGATGGAAGGAGAACACTAGAACACTAGAACACTTTTATCCATGCAATTGACCATCTCGTAAATCCTTCTAGCAAGTTTGTCCAAAGGAAAAGGGGGACTTAATTTCCACGCATGCGTACTCGTAAATCAACGTACCCAATTGTGGACCACCTTAATTACGTAGTTCCTCCTACAGCGTCACAACGGGTGGTTTTGTATCTTCCTTATAACG